>QVOA01012342.1:0-50339 GCA_014825685.1 Pseudomyrmex cubaensis | reverse complement strand
TCTCTCTCTCTCTTTTTCTCTTTTCTCTCTTTTTGTGTTGTACCATCTGTTTTCTTTGTGCATTTTAATTACTCCGTCACGCATCCCCCGTTCCACCGTAATCGCGCGCGAATTGGCCACTTAATTAGAAATCTAGTAGAAAGAAAATGCGGGGTCGCCGCGGTCGACGTGCGCGCGACGCAATAATTGCGCCGACGAGTTAATTAATCCCGCGATTCCGGCGTAGACATCAAAGCCGACGAGAGGGCCTTGTCCGGACGTACGTAGTATATACGTTGAGATTGATTCGTTAAAGCGGAGATAGCAATTATTCCCCGACATCTGATTTATTCCCGATTCGCGACAACGGCCGCGCGCGCGACACCGTTCGTGTTATTTATTAAATGCGAGCGACAATTTGCGTAATAATGACAGATTACACTGCAGTTACTGCAGCCAAATATAAACCATATATATTGCGAGTCTGTAGGACAATCGCCTTTATATCTTTACCGCAACGCTAATGAGATTCATGGCGCCAGAGAAAGAGAGAGGGATGATTAATATTTAGTTCCTTACTCTCTAAAATATCGGACGTCGACAAAAGTGCTAAACAAAGTCGGAAATTTCGATGTTAATCGTAAGAAATGAGAAATTGGACAGGTTCTGAAGGCCTGGTTTTATGTATTACCTTTGCGCAACGTTGAAACCGGTAAATCACATTTCTGTTTCCGGATCGGGATTTGATAAATACGTTTGATAATAACGTCTCAAAGAAGTCGAACTCTCTGTCTGCGAGTTATGAAACGCGCGACGTTTTTTTCGCGACGCAAACTGCAGTTTTAAACTTATATATACCCAGGGAAATAAGTTGTGGTACGCGATAGAATCGAGTTTGCGGATAAACGATCGATAATACGAGAGCGGTTCCGATCTTAGCGGTTCGCGCGCGCCAAGTGAAGTTCGCACTTGGAAAAAGTTACTCCGGTAAATTATGCGTTCGCGTAAAAAGTAGGAAGGAGAGTCGTCTCTCTCTCTCTCTGCCATCGCGGCGAAAGTAATTCCGTCGTCGCCACGGCGGCGCAACACAACGTGAAGGCAGACGGTGTTATGTAAATGAGCCCGGCTTTATTAAACGAATCGACAGGATCGAAAGCGAGACGAGCCGCGCCGGTTACTCGGATCCGGCTCGTTCGTTTGTTCATTTTTCGGTGGAATCGCAAAAATAGCGGGATTATGCAAATACGGCGTTTATCCGTCCCGGGGCCTCGGCGGCGCGCTCGTCGATCTTCCACGGTCGTTATAACGCGAAGATGTTCAGCAAACGTCGCGAAAATCGCTCTCGTTAATCTCTCGGGACGTTCTTATCGTAGTCCGGCGTCATGAATTAAAACCAGTCGCCGTCGGGACGCGCAACCGGCCAACGCAGAAGTTTAAATAACAAATGCGATCGCGTAATAACAGGTCGATCGGCTTCTGATCCTCGGCATAAACTCCGTGTGTACGCGCCTAGCCGCACGTTTATTATCCGGCAATGACGAAAAAATGTTTATCGTTCGACGAAGAATGGATGTATATATATACATACATACATCGTCTATATATGAAGTCTACCTGAGATGGGTTTATGATATCACATTATTTGCGCCGTCGTCGCGCGCGCATACAATCGTCGCACGTGCGCATTTACAATGTACATACACGCGTCTGAAATCGTAACTTGTATAATAGACGCGCGGCATTTTAATTACCAGACTTGTCTGGTAATCTGTTGAGACAGCAAATTAATATGTTGTAATTAACGTTGCGTCTGATACATATATATATGAATATATTACATTTGTATTTTATTATTATATACGTCAAAAGCATTCCAGTATCCGAACGTAGACGCCGGAATTTCCGCTTGAACGATCGCGAGGTAAACCGCCTCGTGGGATAAAGAGATTCGGTATAAAGCGATAAAACCGGCTTCTGTTTTAAAGCGAAGCATCGTATATATATCGTATGTGATGCGAGCGTAAAAGAAAAATACACACGTACATGAGATATTAAAAAGGTGATTATAAAGTTAAAGGAACCAACGATATATACAGCGCATATATACACGTGCTTGGCGCACACGTATACTTTTCGCAATATGACGTGTTGATGACAATAATATGCGAACGCGTTGAATCTGAAATGCTTATACTATGGTTATTGGCCAGACGTTTGCCATAAAAGCGCTCGATGTGATATCGCGAAATTGAAAAATCGAGGAACACGTTGAGGAGAGAAAAATCCGAGATATCACGCGCGCGCGCGCGTGTTTCCCTACTGGTATTGTAGGTGATCAGCGTTGAATCCTTGTACGCGCGATCACGAGAAGCCTGTCAGCTCGATAAAACGTCAGCCGTAATCAAATCGCGGGAGCTTGAAAATGTCAGGCGGCGACGTATCGTCGCGTTTCGGGGGTCCAATCAAGGTGGCATTGAATGCGTTTGTTACGATGCCTCGTCCCGGCTCTCGCCCCACGGATAAGTGCATTATCGGGGGCCCGCGAATGCCGGGCGGTGGCGACACGCACACGTGTTACAGGGGACGTGCGCGAGCGTACGAATGAACGCCCCAAATGGAAAATCTATAGGCGCCGCCGCTGTTCTCGCGCGTATTCTGCGATTCTAATGAGGCGTACAGTCGTCGTCATTTGCCGGGATTGGGAGGTGACGCGGGGCGAGGAGGGGGAAGCAAAAGGAAGATCGAGATCAGACTCCACGAGAGAGAGCAGGAATTCAATCCCGTAAAGTCGTGGGCATAATAAGCAATTACCGTTTTCGCGCATAGGAATTGTGCACGGCGCGCAGTTTCCATGCAGTGGAAACTGCATTTGCGGAATCTCGATTAAATACATGTTACATGCCATTAACCCTTTCAACCTGCTAGCATTGAGGCGGAGCTCTCCGCGCGCGCGCGCGCACGCTATAATTTCGTGGTATTCCTACGAAGGTTGATGCTATTTCAGTCGAATTCGTGCGCGGCGAGCGCAGTTACATACGTGATATAATAATAAAAATTGAATTTTAGAACGGTTTACAATCAATATTCCGGGCGTTCATAATTTTATAAATTACTACTGTGTGTTCACTGTCCGTGTTATTTATGTAAAATTAAAATTACATCAGAACACACGGTCACTAATAAAACATGAAATGATGCGTGAAGGCGAAATTATTTATTACATCGTGTATATACGCGTGAATAATACAAAATAGATGTGTAACATAATTTTATTAAACACGCGACACACAATACACCACACCTTCCCTCTCGCTCAAAGATAGAATCTCTGTTCCACGAAAATGGAATAATTCCATTTAAAAAGTCCTTAGTGATACGATATCACGGGAAACTTTTTTTTTAAGAGCGCATATCGCGGAAAAAAAGTGTAAAATGGAGTCTAGATTAGATTCTCTTTTGTGGTCGATTTATTTCATACATCGACCACAAATGGTCGTTACATCGACGTAACATCGTTACGTCGCGATACATCTGCGATCGAGGTTGCCGAGGTATCGACACGAGGTGGAACATCATCGATACCATTGAAACTAGATACGCTTGTTCGTTGAACAGAACGATCGCACAAAAAAAAAAAAAAACAAAAAAAAAACAAACAAATCCCGCGTATCATTGATACTCCTATGACTGTGGACCGCGTTAATAACGAGGAGCGTTTGGTTTGAAAAAAAATATACAATCCGAGAACACACGTGTATCTCGCGTGTAATACGAACCGCGAATTCAATGCAGACATTTGCAAAATTTGTCTTCGACGCGAACATTGAAATATTACAAATCACTTGAAGTGGGTAGAGGGTTGTGATCGATAACGTCGTGGTTGCTTTGATCGGAGAGAATACTTTGTATCTTTTCCCGCGTCTGTAAGTTTTTTTTTTTTTTTAATACTACGAACGTCGCGCAGAAAAAATATTTAATATGTGAAGTCAGTCGACAGGTATATGCGAAAGAAGGATAACGCAATAAATTTCAACCGGTTTCGATATTTTTTCCTTCGTTCGTAGAAGTTTCAAGTGGGAGAGTTTGAGTTCTCTCTCATGAATATTAATAGATTTTATATATAAATCAATAATTTATCATTTAGAAATTCGCAGCCTCATACGCAAAATATATGTATACGTATGTCAGGTGTGATCATGCCGTTTATTAAGTTCGATATATCTTAATTCTCGTGATACGAGAAAAGAGTTACGAGACATTTTGTACTAAGTAAAAGCGCAGGTAGATTATTTAAGTTTCAACAGTATATTCTCGTAGGACTTTTTAATTATTTATCATCCCCGTCAACTAACGTAAGTTTCAGCAAAACAGACATAAATTTTAAACGGACACGGGAATTAGCTGAGTTTCCGGGCTGGCACTAGGGAAGTTTGACGGATCACCGTACTACCTTCCGTGAACTTTTAAATCGCGTCGCTTTATGCCCGTCGCTTGTACCGTCTTTCGAAATTTAAAGTCCCGCCTGTCGTATTCCGGCTTCGGGCGGGTAAAGGCGAGAATTTACAGCCGGGTTCGGCAATGCGCACGTACGTGTATAAGTCTGAAATATGCTTCGAAGCTTATCCAATGTCACAGTCGACCGAGAAACATGCGTGCAAGGCAATAACGCGGTCCGTCTCTCTTCCGTTCCGTACCTTTTTCTGGCTTTTCGATACCTTACCACCCGCTGGTAGATTACAAAACCAATCCACTTTGGTTCGGTTTGCCGTTTCATAACGTAAACGTGTGCGCGTCACGTGAATTTATTTATTTTTGTTTTTTAAAAACGTAAAATTATCAACACATAAGTTGCGATAAAAGAGAATGAAATTGATTTAACGATTTCTTTTTTGTACAAAAGTTTCAAAATATTTGTTTACATGTTTGTGTTTATTTGCAATTTTGGTCAAACTTCAGTAGAAAACATTTCCGTAAAGAAAAGCAGCCCTGAAAATTTTCATTAACAGTCGGCACGCGCGTGTTCTGCGAAACAACGGTCTGTGAAACACAGCGTGCGTACGCGCGCGTGCACACTCCTCGAATCGTTAATGCACGTGTACATTAAGTTAATGAACTTTTCCTCCCTCTCGCGATAAAGTGCGAGTTATCTCCGAATTACGCGAATCGATATGCATCTGCCCCGTGAGCCGTAAATCAATAAATTCTTGACCCTCCGTCGACAAACAAAACATTCCGCGTTCCTCGGTTCACGCATATCCACCCACAGCACATACATCCATTTTCTCCCTCCGATTCCTTCTTCGGAACCCGAATATGGCCTTAAGTAACCGTTTTTTATTCGCGTTAAAATGCACCCCTGGGCGGGAAAGGAAACTACGGCGCCCGGGCGGCGACATAGTCACCCTCACCTCCGGAGAGCCCGACCCCTCTTCTTCCCTCCATACCGTGTACTGTGGGACCCGTGTACTACAGGGGCACCAGATAATTCTGTTTTAGTTTCGCATTACAACGCGAGGCACGGCGGCGAGACGGACGGACTCTCTCTCTCTCCTCCCCGTCCCATCACGACAACACCCTTCCCGTGGCCCATCCGTGGGTCGTCCCCTTTTCCACTTTCTTCGGGGACGCCGCTCTGGGGCACCGAAGAGAAATTCGTTTCTTCCCTCTTTAACGTTATTCCTCACCCGCGTTTTGTTTCGCGTTTCCCGTGTTATGCGTCCCCCTTTGTCCCCCCCTCTCGTCTCGTCCCCGCCCTTTCTCTCTTCTCGCATCCGATGCGAAAGTTGTCGCGAGAGATGGCTGCCGAATAAGAATTTGACTAATGCAATCGCGGATGCTAAGAAGCCATTCTCGTCGGCCATTGTGCCACCGTTATCTCCTTATTTTCACTCCCTGGTCCTTCCACATCCCCTGCGGCAAAGTGAGGAAAAAAAAGACGAGGAAAAGGGCAGAACGGCGGAAGCAACGCTGCGAACGACGCGTTTTGTCGAAAGTACACTTGTGCATCTCTATACCGAGGAGAGGGATGCCGTTGCGAAGGGGACGTCTGCGTTCCGAGATTTATAAGTGTTTACTTTGAGCGACGATTTTTCCGCGATGATAAGAGTCCTGTGTGTTGTATACTACAGTGATCGTAAATCATATCACATTCCCTCCATACACACGTATGTAATTTCACTTGGTAATTTATACATTTTTTTCATTTTGTTGCTATATTGCGAATTAACGGAGTAATTCAATCACAGTATTTCGTGTACTATTAATTTAAACCCTAAACTAAACGTATGTATATATATACATATATATATATATGTATATATACTCGAACGTTAATTCGCGCTTGGCGCACAAAGGCGTGTTCCGCCAAGAGAGAGCCCCGGTGTGTGTTAAATAACTGATTCGACGGCATCTAGAATAGCGTTGGCGGCAAGGATTCCCTCTCGATTTCTGAGTTCGAGATGGCATTAAGCTGAAATTCCACGGACGCATTCCACCGTCCATCTCGAAAGCGAAACTCCGGCTTTAGTAGGTGCACGAGACAGACGGAAGCAATTTCGAGTTTACGCCTCGAGAAGTCGCCCGGTTGCAAGACGCACATCTCATTTCGTCGTGATAGTCAAATAATTCTCCGTGTAGCGCGCGTCTGTACGTAACTTCGTATAACTTCTTCAAAGCGAGAGACTTCGCACAAAAAATGGACGAGCGTGCGCGCGCGCGCGACCTGTCACATCCGAAACAGTCAAAGCTAAATCCTTGACTGTTAAACGAGCTACGTGTGAATTTGTTACTCGTTTGAAGAGTAGCGAACGAAGTAAATCTCTGACAGGCAGAGCGCGCGATGCATCCCGTGCGATTTGTGCGAAACGCGAATTGTCTAGCTCTATCGGCGGACAGGAATCGATCCCAAAATAAACAACGAACGTCCGACTGCGTTTTAAATATCGCAGGCTCCGAATCCTCTTTTTGACAGCTCGCGAGAGAATCTGAAACCATCGCGCGCGCAGTTGTTGTTGGATGGACGCGCAGGCGAATGTCCGAGCGCGCATCGGGTTTTGGATTCCTCTTCGTACGAATACACAGAGGAGAAACAATCGAAAGATCGAAATAATAGGACGGCGGCCAGCGTCGAAAGTGAAAACGGGTTGTGCAACGTTGTGTAATAGCAAAATCGTAGTTTATGGCGTTCCATTGTCGGTCTCTGTCGTCGCGGTTACGTGCCTTAAATAACGTGCACCGAACCGGCGAGGCCACGTAAGCACCGAGTATAAACCTTCCTTCTTCGATTTCTGACCTCGGCGCGGAATTAATCTGGATTCCGCTGTGCGCGCTGGCACGCGGCGTGATTTCACCCGGGCGATATTTCGCGCATGGTCGATGCGCGCGCGCGGACAAATAGAACCCAATCCCAAGTTTTATACCGATAAATCGTGGCGCAAAATACTGCTCTTCCTGCCGTGCAAAACGCGAATTCCTGGACAACGACGATGGCGGCGACGATGTTTCTTGTCCGAAGTGACATATCACGGAATAAAGCGGTAAATCTCGGAATTACGCAAATGAGAAAGCATATCTTTTATAAATCTCAACGGTTACGCAAAAAGTTTTTTTTTTTTTTTTTTTCAAGATTCTCTCTTTATTTTTATTTTTTTTTCTCAGCAAACACGGTCGTATAAACTCATTAAAACGCGAAAGTGTATTTAATTGCAACAGTGTGCAATTATATATGTGCGTATAAATTGTCTTCTAATTTAATAAAAAAAAAAAAAAACGTGCATTTTCACGACTTAAAAGACGTATCTTCTCTCTCTGCGGAAACCTATCGCGCACAGGGCTCTCTTGAGCGGGTTCGAGTCAAAATACCTATCGCAGGAAGTGAACTAGCTCTGTCGTCAGTTAACAGCGAGCACGCAAAAGCGATCGTCGTCGTCGTCTTCGGCGCGCGTCTCATTCCGCCGCGTCCGAGCAAGTTCCCTTTTAACCCCCGGGAGTCGTGACGGCGTTCCTTCCGCAATGCGGCCGGCGCGACGCGACGCGACGGAGGGATGTGCGCCCAGGGTAGAGGGTGGTTAATCCATCCCCGGCCGTGAGTCACGCGCCAGCGTGGAATTTACGAGGCGCAGCGTCGTCGTCGCTCCTTGGATCCTCTGATCCGTAGGATTATCCTTCTCTCTCTTTGGAGGAAGATAGAAAGAGAGACCGTCCGATTGCGCCCGGTCCCCTTTCACGCGGCACCGACGCTCGATTATTATGCGATCAAAATGTGGCGTCTAGTTAGGCGGTCCCTTAATTATACGATCGATCCAATAGATTTGACCAAATGTATCCCCGCCGTGCCTGCAATCGTATCCCCGAAAAAGAGGGTAGCAATTGCGCGCACAATCTGCTGCTGCTACGCCGTAATTCTTGGGTCTGTATTAGGTTTAGACTGCGGGTAATCAAAGTCCGTGGGATTTTTGGAATTGGAAAAGAGCGATCTTGTTGTTATTGTTTGTCGCGCGACTGTTTGTACGCGCCAAGAGTTTCCGCGCGTGATCGTAGATTGTGTCTACGTTTTGATTATGATCGATTCGTGTGCGAGAGTCGCGCACGATATTACAACCCGTGTGTACACGGGCGCTCTGTAATGCAGTTGACTCGATCAACTGAATTCAGGTGTGTTGACTCAGCGAAGTTTAACACATGTGTCAAGATGCGCGTAGATCATCCGCCGTACACCGCCGTTACCCTCCGCGATACGCGTATGTCAAAGTGCGATATCTCGTTAACTCGACAATGTCATTCTTGTCGACTGTTCAAATTATCCCCGGCTGCTAATCAGCGTTAGTGGTAGTTGAATTATCTCCGTCTGGCGAGATTCTATGATTCGTTTGCCGTCGTAAGTATATACACATGTACATATGTCGAAGTCACTCTGGCATCACGTGTAAAACCTTAAATCGTAAAGTTGATTTGAAACCTGTTTTTTAGTTTTTGTTTTTTTTTTAGAATTTGTTTCATTGAGCTCAAAGTATTGTAATTCGCGTGTGTCGCGAATACACGCGCGTGTTTCTGAGTGCGAAATATTATACGAGATGGGAAGACCGCGGACATTTAATTACTGGCAATCAATCTTTGTAGCTACCGTCATTGGTTTTGGATATGTGTGTGTGTGTATGCGCGCTGCTGGTGCGACCCATAAGGTTATCTGTCCCGAACTCGCTATTCTCCTCTTCCCCACACACGGCTACAACCGATCGATTATTACACTATTGCAACGGAATACAGCGCCTTGTTTATCCCCCTTAATTACGCCGCGCTGATCGATAGAATCGATTTTCCTGAATTTACCCCACAAAATTGTGGACCCACGCGAAGAGGGGACTGAGAGTCGACTCTGTTATCTGCAACTACTGGAGGAGTACCGTACGTCGCTGCAACGGGCAGATAAGACGTCGCGATTGAATAAATAATTGCACACGTTGAGCGATTTCTCGTGACCTCCTTACTGCGAAAGGAAACAACGGCTTCGTTTCTTAACGCCGTTGGTTGATGATGCGCGACAAATTAATGGAAAATTGAGAAAAAAAAGTTAATAAAATAATAACAAAATGTGTTTTGATATTTTATATTTATACACGATGTACGAGCGTTTACTTGTGTTTTGATGTGTTTAACGAAGTTACTTTTGAAACTTTGCAAATGTCATTTTGAAACTAAGTAACGGGAACGTTAACGGCCGCGAAGAAGATAACTTGACATCTTCTTCTTTGTCGGACGGGGCATTAATTTCCGCCGTTTGTTTGTACAAAGTGCCGCGAATCAGCAACACACACACACTCTCTCTCTCTGTTATCAGTCTCCATTACTGTTTTATTACCTCCCGTGGAAATGAAGGAATGAAATTGCATTGCGGCGGTCACACGTATACCTGACGTAGCGAGCGCTATGCGCAAATTGATGAGCTTGTTGGTGACGTTTCGATTGATTCATCAATACCGAATGGAAATAATAAGCTTTGCCAAGTAATCTATCATGAAAATAGTGTTATCGCATGATTTGCCAACACAAAGACGTGTGTAATGCGAAGCGCATACGTTTCACGCATCAGAATACTCTAATTGTGAAAATCCGCGGCACATTATCACACGTGCGCGACAATAGGGATTAACAATTGTCGATATATATATACCTATTTCAATCTATCGGCTCGTGAAACAAAATCCAATATCGCGACCTGACAAGTAAACAACGCGTGACATTTCACAAAAAATACAAAAAAAAGAAAAAAAACAGTAACAATCGCTTCGGCGCTGTATAGTACATTAAACTGAATGCAATTGTTAAATTCCAGAAACAATGACTGTGTGTCCATATATATATATATATATATATGTATATATGTATATGCAATATATATCTTTTATTAATATATTAATTACACTAAGTTTGTGTATGTCTGATTCGCGAATTATCAATGTTGCGTAATCACGCGTGAAATGGACAAGCAGTCGAAAGATGCATCGAGGTTTTTCCTATTAAAAAGAGGCAACATCACGACTCTACATGCTCAACCTGTCGCTCCGCGCGACGTAGAAAATATATTCCGCCAGGACCCCTTCCCTCCTCCTCCTCCTCCTTCTCCTCTTCCCCCGACTGGTTCCCGGGGGAATATGCGATCCCAAGGCACGTCGTATAATGCGCCGGAGTGACGCATCGGCAGAGTCTGCATAACTGCATATATATCCCCATAGCGATTCGCATCGTGCAACGCCGGGGAGCTTCGTTCTTGCTCTCCTCGTTCATCACCACATCCACCCTCGCCGTCTACTCGTTGTTGCAGCAGCGAGGGTGGTCGCGCAAAAAGGCGATCAACCCCTGACGAGATAAACGCCGGTCTGTTCAATTGTTAAATTCTTGACCCTACCTCCCGGTGGAGAGGGTGGCGCCGGAGAACGTGGAGTCATTTAATGTTGAAAAATGTTCAACTCCTGTTGCGAACGGGGATATACGTGCTCACCGCGTGATTGATGTTAATTGAGAAAGCTGCTGATAATCGATTCGGGAAATGATATACATACGTTGTAAGCGCGTCGTTCAGAATTTTTTTTATTTCAAAGAGCGCACGTGTGAAGATTAATTCCTGAGGGAAAGAAAATTCGCTGGTTTTTCCGCACTTGGTGATGTAATAATTTGAAAAAAAAATATACATCATCTCTCTCGCTAAATTGCATGACGCAAAGTGTAATATTTACAGCTCAATGTTCGACTAATATCTGTCAGGAGAAAATTACCGTTTTATGCAAACGGTATTGGCTTCCAGGAACACTTACGTACAATAAGCAGGTGTCACAACGTTTACGCCACGTCCGCGATAATAACTTTACATTGTAAAACTTGCAAGGCAATCCTCTTAATTTGCCTCAGTCACGGCATTTTTTTTTTTTTTTTTTTTTTACGCCGTTCGTGAATACCGAATGGCGTGTGTCGTTTTCATAATTGCACGAAAATACAAATGTCCTTAGGGTCGTTGACTCATTTCGCGAGTCTCGAAACGGATGAAATGTAACGTCACGATTTTTCCCCCGTGATCTATGATGCACCGCGTTTCTTTATATACGTCACGAAATGGACGGGGGGCCGTTTTCGTCGTCCGTGCCAGACGGAAATCTGTCGCGCAGTTGTACGGCGAAGATTAGAAGATTAGCGCGAAAGACCGTAATCTCTTGAAAAATGCTACATCGGATGACGTCGCGATTTTGCACGGATTACACAATCGAGTACGGTAAAGTAACTCTCCTTCCGCGGGAGCTTGATCCTCTTTCCTCTCTCCGAGCGCGCTCGCGCGGAAAAAAGACATCCTCGCTCCGACTTTCGCTCGAGATTAGACGCATTTTTGGTCGTTACTTTTTTGCCATCGCGCAATTCATCCGCCTCCGTTCTCCCCCAGACCGGGTAGACAGTGACCACCGTGTAAAAACACGCGCACGTTGATGCGCGTGCATGCAAGATAGACGCGCGCGAGAAAAAAAAAAAAAAAAGAAAACGAATGGCCTGGGTCTGCAGAGCCCCGCGTAATCCTGTGACTGATTGTAGGTAATTACGCCACTCTGGTTGGCTCCACGCCGCCACGCGAACGCCGTGGGTCTGAGAGTGTTATCTCGAGCGGAAATAAAATCTCAAAGACTTTTGACTCCACCCGACTGTCTCGTGTGTGCGGTCACCGTTTCTGATATCAAATTGCGTCAGCTCGTTTTTGTTTTGTTCTCTTTTCTCAGAATTCGTATATTTTTTGTTCCTGAGAACGTCAAAATTAGAATTCGAATTAAAGACTCAAGTGATCAGTCAGATTTTGTCTCGAATTAAACTACTGTTGTGTATTCTATACCGATGAAGATGTGATGTGAAACAAAAATACGTAAGATAAAAAGAGCAATTAATAAAAATAAATGAGATTTACAGGCTAAATTGTCACTTTAAATGAAATTATATCTTTGATGCGAAAACTCGACGAAAATAGAAGACGAAATAATCAGATAAGTGTTTAAATCAGACGTAAAACCGATAGGTACTTGGATTCGCGTTTAAATCGAGCGTGCTTATTCTTTTATACACACAGTTTTGCATTTGTCGCGCGAAAAGTTCAAAAGGTAAAATTCAATTGACGCGGACGAAATAAATGACGCCGCGCGATAGCTGCTCGCCGCTCTTGCTTGTCGTTCGTTGAACTTCGCGCGGTATATATTGAAAAAAAAAAAAGAGTCCAATCGTGCACGGAAATAACTTCGGACTGGCACGTTTCGCGCTTCTGCTATTCTCGCGCCCGTCGCGATCCATCTTGCCGCTTCAATTTCGGTTCTAGTCTCCGGAGTTCCAAGGCGAAATGACTCGCGCGCCTGCGAGTCATTCTCGTTCCTGCTGGTTTTGACAAACTAATTTGTCGCGAAACAATGACGGACCCCGCCGTGCTTGACGCCCGACGATGAGACGAATGGAATGTGTCCAATCATCGGGTCGCGCAGGGACGTGCAGAGACTGCCGGGTGCTTTCAACTCCGCATACCCCGAAGCACTCCAACGGTTGTTCGGGGGATGCTTCCCCTCCTCCCCACTTCCCTGCCCCCCTCCTCTTTAGCTCTTTCCCGCCGCGTCCTACACCTCCGTTTGCTTGTTCATCCATCTGTGCGTGTATCTGTTTATTTCGTCCGCGTATTTAATATGCCGTTTGTGCGCGCCGCACGCGCGTGTTTATGAGTTTTACGCTTGATAGGCGAGACAAGCGCGCAGCGCGCGGAAATTGGCGAGCATAAAATCTTCATTTAACTTAGGAACGGGGGAAATTTCGTACTGATCGTGCATAAACGCGAGATCGCTGCATTCCGCAACATTGATGCGAGATTCGCAATAATGTTCTCTCATTTGCCTAAATTGCATCCGACCTGAATACCGAGCGCACTCGATTAACCGGCGCAAACGTACATTTAAGAAATGAGTGCCATTAAATGCGTATATCGCGTTACTATATCTCCGTGCACGTGCATGTAGCAGATTAAACTATTATTTCGGATACTTTTTTATTGTTGATAGAATTAATCCGCCTGTTTCTTAATTAGGTACTATCTCGCACGAGTTTGTGCGCGCAAGCGCGTGATGAATCAGCGCGCGTTCCGTTCATGTGTGATTTGGAGCGGGTTATAAAATAAACTTCGCGCAGCGATATTCTCTCCCGCGTGTTGATCCGCGCGGCGAATTTCGCGATTTAGTGCGCGGAACGTTGTACGCGGCGTTGTCTGAGACAAGCGGAGTTTCACCAAAATTCGCTCTAATTTATGGCGGAGTCAATCATGTTTTTGTCTCGGTGTATTTATCATAGCTGTCTATCTCTAATCTGTGCGCGCGCTATCGCGTTATGCATCGCCGGACAGAGTGTCATTCCGTGTTTGTCAGATTGCGCACGCACACACACACACACATACACACACGCACGCACAGAGAGAGGAGAGAGAAAGAGAGAGAGAGGGAGAGAACGCTCGAACGCTCCTGGTAGTGGGGAACAAGGATGAAGCCCGATGAGGTATGGCAGCATAATCTAATTAAACCGTCGATGGACATAGTCCCCGCGTCTAACCCCATTCCTGCGACGTACCCGCCGTACATATCGGCTGCAATTGTCTGATTTGCATGTAAAGCAACGCACACGTCTCGAAAGCGCTGCGATTATTAACACGGAAACACGCGCATCTCTCTCTCGTGTGTGCTCTTCACTCATGTGCGTGGGTAAACGTCATTGGTGCACAGCGTCCGCAGAGACGCATCCGATGACAGTCTCGCGTGCAGGCGGTGTTATTTCACTTTCCTCTTCATTATGATCAATAAATCCCGAAACTGCGACAGTAAATTTGATTTTTTTTAAACTAAGAATATATAAGGTCAATACGAGCCGTTCCCAGGATGTTGTGCAGAAACATATATATATATATATGTATACACATATGTGTGAATTAACGTGTAAATTTTCTACACGTGAGTTTTGAATTGAGATTTCAATTCTTAAAATCATACGGGATGCTGGATCCTGGCCGAGGAATTTTTTTCGCAATATTTTAAAATTAGTTAGGGGAGTATCCGAGGTCTTTCATTATGTGAGATGCAAATTCAGCATCCCGTATGATCCCTTATATATTCTTAGTTTAATTTTCACGAGCCTAAAAGATTATTCGTTTGATTTTTTTCTCAAGTTTTACTTTTTTATCTTCTCGACACATTAATTTCACTATTTTTACTGCATTCTTAATGTCCAAGAGAATCAGCGATAAATTCGCGCCACGGCCGATCTCTTCAGGTTCCTTATTTTCTTAGGCGGAGCAGGGCGCTTCGCCCTTAAATCTCTCGTTCGGTGTTTTCGCAAACGTGGACGTTGTTCAACTCCCCCGACTACCGCGCGCGTCCTTCCCTTTCGATTCGCAGTCACGACATCTACATCCGCTCGGTCGCGCTAGTCTCTCCTTCGGCGGCGGAGACTCGCACACGCTTTACGACGAAATGCGATTTGCATAGAGCGGGAGGGAGAAGTTTTCGGTCGGTGCCGCCGATCGAAGATGAAAGGGAAATATTCTCAACAAAAAAAAGAGGCAGAAGGAGAGGAAATTGAGGAGACTACTTGGTCCTGAAGCCGCAACACAGCGTGGGTAGTTATACTTGAATTCAAAAGTGTGGGTAAAATACATATTGGCCGCGAAATGGGGAGGGGTTGGTTGTGAAAGGCGCTCCTGAAGTAATTCAGATTTCTACGGTTCCGCACAGGAGAACACGCGTCTTCACGTCAACGCACGCACAAGCGAGGAAGGGAAGAAAGATTGGCATTGGCTTCCGATACGCTACCGCGTGCACGGCACATCAGAATAATGTCGCTCCGGAGTCAATTCGTCAGATTCTCCGCTCGGTGTATTCGACGATGTTGAACGACTTTTCTGTATCTGTCATTCTAATCCCGCAGGACGCGCAAGTATTTCGAGCGAAGAAGATTGATCGATTATCTTACACATATACACACACATACATATGTGTTTTACGCGTGCGCGTAGTTTTTATTTTATTTACCAAGAATGTTTTTAATTCTCTCTTTAAGGGAAACAATTTAGAATTTCTTAATTAAAAGGGTGTAAACATGTAAATTTTTCAATAATGACACAATCGACTATGCAAGCCTCGCCGCTTTTACGTGTATAGCGTGGCGGTTAGCGATAATTATGTCAACGGTGTTAACAAGTATTGTGTTTCTGTGTATAAATCGCCGCGCTGTGAAAGTGTTTCCAATCTCGGCGGTTGCCAATCTACACGTGGCATTGTGCGCGATTAAATTGCATTCTGCAACGCGGGTTAGAAACTAAACCCGACGTTACGGGAAACGTGTGAGGAAACACATTGACGCACATTGGCGCATACAAATTGCATAATAATTTGATCGAGTTGGCGTCGACTCGACCGCACCAGTGGGCTTCTTAATTCGTCGATGTTCGGATTACAGTTAGCCGGAAAATGCTTTCGCGGGGATGGAAGTGATTTATTCGTCGCGAGCGGTTTGTCGAACGGCACGTCGGACGGAAGTGCCGCGGAATTTATGAGCGGGGTCGAGAGAGGTGGGGTCTTCCGGCTAGATTTTATCGTTTATCAATAACGTCCGTATAAAAGTAATGCGCACATAACCGCGTAGGGGAGAGGAGGAGGAAGGGGAGGGAAAAGGGAGAAGGAAACCTCGATGGTCGTAGGCTTTGGCCCGACGACAAATGGATATTCCGTATAGACCGTATTATGAAGTCGGCCGCAAATTCGACGTAGTCCATTTCTCCGGATCCTCTCGCCCTCGCCTGCATACAGTTCGGAGATAGGGTTCCCCGCACGCGGTCCGTTCCCGGCAGACGATTTAACGGTCTGCGTCGGACGTTTTTCTTCGAGAAATAATGCAGACGACGTTTCTGGTAAAAAATTAATAAGCGCGGTATCCCCTTTAAGAAAAGCACATTGTCGTATGATTTAAAAAAAAAAAAAAAAAAAAAACATCGCCAGCTGGAATATCGCTCGGAGATATGCTTTAAGAAATGCATAATTTATTATCCGGCTATAAGAGAAATTGGCTCAAATTTATATTTCTAGAGAAGTACATCTACAAGAATACTAAGAAATAACTTATTATGAAAGAGAGTCGCGCGTCTCCTATCGCGCGCCTTTATGTAAAATTGCAGACTCTTTCTCGTGAAAACATTGGTTTTATTAATTAATCGCGAAGGACGCTTCTCAAACGTAGTGACGCGACCTCGATAATAGAACGCAGTTACATGCGTTACATTTAATAAACTTTTTTAATAAACTTTGTTTTTTAGTAGTTCGTTCTTTATTACATCGCAAAATTACGTTTTTTACAAAAGAGTCATCTCAATAGAATAAACATTCGCAATTTATGCTAACAAAATGAAAAATATAATTTGTTTTTCAACGCTTTTATTTCGTTAAAGTAATCGCACTTTTGCCGATTGTAGTATCCGTAATCGATGCAAAATTTGCATTGCTTATAATCGAGTCGACGCTTTTCCCGCTGATATTCAATATCGGGCTGGAGGGATGACTCCATTAAGGTCAGCGCCGTTCGTAGCCGATTATCGGACGGGCGATCTGCTTGTTATAGATTTGCCATCGCTCTGTCCAACGAAACTTTATGATCCGTATAATGCGTTACAATGGGAATTAATGTCTCCGCGTGGTTCGATAAAATCTCGCGCGCGCACATAGAGCGCAGGTAAGTATTTTATGTATAATTCTCGTGTATGTCGCGTCGTCGCGCCGCGAAATCAAGGCTTGATTTATGGATTACCGACTCGCCGTCATCTGGATGCGGGGCGTCTACTTCTACGGGCGTGCTACGCGAAATCGCAGTAAAAAAAGAAAAAAAAATGTAAATGCGCTCCCTTGTGTTCGCGCGTTTACGATCGTGACCGCCCGCGCCGGAGCCGCGCCGGAGCCGCGGCGCGCCGCATCGGCTCCGGGAATTATTACGGGCCTTGATCTGATTACGCGAAAGGTATCTGAATAATGCGACGAGGATTTTGCCGATTCGATCGCAGCTAACCCCCGTTTCAAGCGCATTACGCTTCGCGCATGTAAATACTTGGTGCTCAATTTCGCACAGTAGGCAAATTAATAGATGATCAGCCGATTGTTTGGACAGGTAGCTTGCTGCTGCGCGCCCGCCGCGATCGAAATAGCGCCGCCGCGCGAAATTTAGCCGAGCATCGGGTTCGATTGTTGCGCCTTGAATGCTACGAGTTAATTAACTATTGTAACTCGTAAACACGGCGTTGTGTCCAACATTCGTGATTCATTATACGAGCGAGGGAGGGTGAATTTTCCGTGCACGATTCCTTTCACAATTCATATACCCAAACAATATTGCGATCGAAATTAGCCTAGCTTTCGAGCACGGTTCATAATGTAATGAACTGCATTTCAATCCAAAAAATTGAATCTTGAAAAATTTCCATTTCTCTCGGCAGTCGCACATATTATTAAACACAGAAATCAATCTCGCGCGAACCTCCGTCAAAATTGATTGCAACGGCGTTATTGCGCAACATTGATAGAAATATTGATCGTCATTAACAGGAATATTCATTGACTCAAAATGTTTTTTTTTTTGCCGTGACAATACATTTACCCCGTCTCCCACGTCGTATAAAGTTAAGGCTCGATGACACGGGGGCGGGCGGCGAACTTACCTGAAACACAAAAGAAAGAGAGAAATTACTACCTCGGCTACGCGAGATCCGTGGAGTACAGTTCTACATGACTATAAAGTACATGTTCATTCCTAGCTCATAAAACGCCGTCAGGAAATTAATGGGCCGCGATATGAAGAGGAAAAAAAAGTTTCGTCGGCTTGAATCCGAGAACGGGTCGGTAATTACTCCGAATAAATCATTTCGCCGGACAACGTAGATCTCTCTTCGCTGACCTAATGTCTCGGGAGAGAAACCGGTAGCTCGCACCGTCTGAATACGCGTCTCCTCCCCGCGTCTGTCCGTCGCGCCGCCGCCGTCGCGCGCAATTTGTCCTTATTATGTTGCGCACACTTGTGTGTGCTGGAAGGTATCAACTCGCCGATACTATACGCGCGTCTACTTAGGCGCACACGCGGCGAAAGAGGGCAGAGAGAGGAAGAAAGGTATCTATGCACCGGGTTATACCGTCGGAAATCGTTGAATTATTTAACACGGGGAGACATCGATCATCGTCGGTCACGCGATACGTCGGCTCGGCGCATAGCCGTGCCCTAACGTAAAGTTTAATCCAGTGACTTGACCCCGTGTCAAATCGCCGTTCTCGATTATCGCAAACTCTCTCTCTCTCTCTCTTGTGTTCCGGATATCGGGAGAATTTACCTTAAACGAATATTCACAACACACAGCGGCGGCATCAGTTATAATCTACGAACACGATCTACAGATCCATCAGAGCGTACAAGCGATGCTCGTTCCGAGCGTCGCGTATGCATCGTCGTGTCTACGTGGTATAGTCATTAAATACCTGCTGAAGACTTCCACGTTCCGTGGAAAACTGTTTTGTTGCAAACTGGAACACACGGTAGCTCGAAGCTGTCACTTGCTATAAACTTTCAGGCGCGAATGTGAAAAGCATCCGAGGACGACAGGTAAACGCGTTTATCGCGTAATTATTTTAACGCTACGCTGGTCATCCTTACCTTTCTGATTAATTTCACGGAAGAGCGGATAGATACGGAAATTACACGTTGTTTCACGCAGTCTCGGTAATACTTAAATGATATACGTGTTCTGAAACATGTCGAGCTCTGCGAGCACATGCGAGGCATTTGTGAAAAGCGAGCAGGTGTGTATCTCTGCTTTTCATAAATTGTTAAAGGAAATTATCCGTCGCGTCGTCTCGGTTATGACGATCCTGTACATGTAACCACGTGAGCATGTGTATGTATGTGTGTGTGTGTGTGCGTGCGTGCGCGCGCAATACACACAGTGCCTATTGGAAAAATATTATTGCACGGATAAATCACGGTCGAATGAGAGATGACGCGTGTGTGTACTTAGGACTTAGCGGGCTTGATTACACCTCGTCGAGATGGGACACGAGAGGAGGAGAGCTTTCGAGAGAGTTTCACCGCGGCGGTAGCGATGCGGCGCGAGAATTTTTGGTCGGTGCTCGCACCGGTTATTTGCGTTTGGTACCGCTGACGAACGCGCCGAAAAGCCGTTTTAATAGACGCGGGCGCGCGCTACTACGATCGGCTGGCGTGCGGCGTGGCGTAAATCTCACGCGTTACGCACCGTCGTCATTCGCTTGCTTTTATTGCCCCGTTCCTGTTCAAACTCGTTTCGCTCTCGATAAAAGAATTTAATTAAAAATATTAAATCTGCGTGTGTACACTAACGGATATCCCTGTTACGTATATAGGTATCAAAAGTGCAGATAACGAAATAAAAAAATATACATATATATATATATATATACATCGTCTGGATATATCGTCACGATATAATTCGCGCTCAACAGATAGCGTTAAACAATAAAAAGAAAAAAAAAGAAAAAAAATTAACGCGCCACTGTACACGGTCTCTTTCTCTCTGATGCAATCTCTCTCGAAGTACGAAGGCTTAATTACACCTTCCATCTTGCGTCAATAGCGCTCAACGTCGTCGTAACCAGTCTTCTAACGGACGTATATCTCCTCGTCGGGCATGGTACACACAATTCCTCTCCCCGCCTACGATAAATCCGAGATAACGTATATCTCAAACGTTCAATTATCAATTATCCCGACGTATCCCGCCATGCAGCCGGTGGAGCATTTAGATATGGCTCGTTACGCCACATGACGGAAACACCGGGAGCAACGTGCTCGTGCCGCACAACAAGCAATTTTCATGCCGGCGAAATGCGGTAGCCGCCGTCGCCGCGGCTAACGTTTGTTACGCTCGTACTATCCGTGTGTCTATGTTGCGCGCCTCTGACCGTTGTCGTCGAAAGAGTGGCCTCTCCTCCGAGGCCAATCGACCGGCTAGAAAGTAAGATTACACGGTTTCCCGCTACGCGCTCGCGAAGCCCGTTCGCGCGCCATTGTGCCAGACGGCGCGTCTCTCTCCTCTTCTTTTTTTTTTCTTCTGTTAAAGCGAAAGCTGCAACGCGCGCCGTTGCGAGAGAGAGAGAGAGATCTGTTCATTCTTTTCTCCGCGCCTTACGTGCTCCATTGCACATTCCGCAGGCAGAGTTTTGCTCTGTGCCACTGATGACTATGCGCGGTCGATAAAATTAAAAGGAAACGTTTCTGTGACGCGTCACAAATAAATTGGACAGAATCTTTTCACGAAAATCGACGATACGATTTGCGATAAAACGACGACTTAATAAACTGTCCGAAATAATAGAAATAATAACGAATGATAAGAATCTTGACACGGTATATTTTTGATTCTTAATTAGAGTCTCTTCACAAATCGTATAACCGTGCGATGTAAAAATAAAAATATCGAAATAAGATAATTTCGTTCATTGTCTTATTATAATAAATCGTGTTGTCGTGTTTAACCGGCGGTAATACACGCCACGTTTCTTTTTAAACGCACGTGACGCAGTGTTTTACAAGGTGTCACTTTATTTCCACGTTATCAACCGATCTCTCCGCTTTTCCTCCTAGCGGGGGGGCACTTGCGCGCGCTTATCACACATTTTCGGAGTTACACGGTAAAGACGGCAATTTCCGTATTTTCCGCCGCGCGTTCGCTATACCGCGCACTTCGTATTCGGCGAATGCGCGACATGCTCCGGCGGGGGGTCCAGCACTCCATTTGCATTCTAGACAAATCCAATTTCCCTAGGAACAAAGCTGACGTGCCGAAGAGGGCAGCGACTGCGGGTCGATTCTCTCTTTCCCTCTCCCCCTCCCCCTCCAAGATCGTCGTCGGTAATTGTTTGAGTCACGCAGGATAGGTGATTATTGCGAGTAAAGTATATTGGAGTTCCGCGGCAAAAATTACATGGAAGTGCACGAGCGCGCGAGAGGAAGTAGCCGTTACACGTGGTGATCAAAGGCAAAAGTTGTTAAACGGTCGCGCGAATCTTTTGACGAACGAGGCGTAATAAATCGCGCTCATCGTTAACGCATTCCTCGCTCGCCTGTGCACGCGCGATTAATAATTATTTCAATCTATTTATTAATTCCGTATATTATACGCTCGAGATTTTTCACGGACCAATCTTCCAAAATTCGTATCATACCCCTCGTATAATGTAATATTTATTTCGTACGAGATATGTGCAAATTTCGATATGCCACCTCATTTCTAATAGCGCGCCAATGGTTGTATTATTTCTAAATATATGTTGCTTGATTGAAATTATATACACGACACTCTGTTTCAGATTGTTATCCAAAACATCGTCACGATACACATGCCAGTACATCAATATGATTAAAATCGCGAAAATTGTTTCTCTTTGTGATCGAAAGCGGAGGAGAGAAGAGGGTGTTGGGCGATGTCTGACGAAGCGAAGGATCATTATCGGCTTTCCCGAACGTCCCGGGATTAAAGGTGATTATTGCATTGCAGTAAAATCGCCTCGCACTACCATTCCCGCTGTGTTGTAATTAAATCACGGTGTTTTTTTTTTTTTTTTTGTTTTTTTTTGTATTCTTTCGCAAGCGCCTACATCGATCGAATGCGATCGTGCTGAGACAGCGAGACATTAATTTACTGCCGCAAAACGAAAGTGTCGATTGCCGATAGGCGAGCGTGAACAAACGAGCGACGGCTTGTTTACAAACGAGGTTGTAAATTGCTTTAACCAACCACTCGGTTACACGGGAAACGGCCTGCTGATGTTTGCAGATAGCTCTACGGTTGTTTCACCGCGTTGCTCGAAAACATTACGGGCGTATTCATCGATTTTCGCACGAACGGATGTTAATGTTATGTTCGAGCCGTATTTGCAATGAGCGCGTGTGGTAATCGTGTGTGTCCCTCGAGCACACGTGCTTTCTCGCAGGCGCGTTCTATCAATATCTCGAACCATATCACATCATCCGATATTATATAGGGAGAAACGAAATATATAATATATATATATATATATATATAGAAAATATATGTAGGAAAACTAAAAGTATTAAAAAAAAACAAGACAAAAAAAACAAGACGTTAATATGTAGTTTTTATATATTGTCTCTCCGAGCAAATTAATGTTATTTCAAAGTGCAGATTTGATGTAGGATTTAATTTAAAAAAAAAAAATGCGCGTTTAATTCTTTATGTATATTTGTGTCACGCTGTATCACAGAAAATATCGTTAAATTAGTTTTTCCCTAGTTGACATGCTGTCAAGCTGGAATACGTAATATCCCATCGTTTTAATCGGCAATATAATGTCAAAGGCAATAAATTGTACGATACTGGAATGCGCGTGCTAGTTTTATCGAGTAAGTGTATAACAGTAATGAAAATGCAATTGGCAAATGCAGTTATGGTAACAATAAAATAAATACAGAGAGAGAGAAAAAAACAATAAATAAAAGAGAATATATGTACTTTCATACAGCAGGTATCTCACAAATTGTATTTGTGACATATATCGCGCACACGCGCGTTTAATGTGCTGTCTCTCTCTTTCTCTCTTTCTCTCTTCCTGTCTTTCTTTCCATCTTTCTTTATTAAAAATATCATATTTTCCTTCGTACCGCGCGCAATATTGCGAGCAATTACAGAAAATCAGGCAGAAATTTGCATGCAAAGTGCTATCATCTGCTAAAATGCTCGTGGCCGGGCGTTGTTATTTAGAAGTTTTTAAGAAAACGTAATTGTTATATATCCCGCAAGTTCGCCTGCAACTTGCATATTAATGCAATGACAAAATTAATAACGTCGTTTCATAGCTTAATAGTAGAAAATAATAACGGTTGGAACCGTGTCTCGACTTGGAAACTCTTACGTACTGTTATCACAAACTTTCTCTCACCCAACGTTGTGCTATCCTCTCTCGGGTTATATTTCTTCGGTGTCGACGGACACGCGATGAGCCCTCTCCCACACGAGAAACTCGAGAAACAAAGTTCTTTGACTTGCGAAATTTAAAGAGGAAGAACTCTATCCCGTCCGACTTTTGTTCCCGCCTTTTCGCTCGTCTGCTCTCGGCAATTTTGACCTTTTTTAAGAAATAACGTTTTCCGCGTTTGAAGCGATTTGCTTTAGCGAATAAAAGTGTGTCAGTAGTTTAAAAGTGAAGAAAATTACTCCTTGTCACGCGACGATCGAATAACCTGTTAAAAAAAAATAGATGTTGCACGTGTTCATCTCCAAATTGATTAATTCCGTGAAATCGAGAAATGCGATCCGATTGTGTGTCTATAACTGTCTAATTTTAAAGTTAATTCTTAATGAAGTACTTATAAAACAAATAGCAAACGTTTCAATTAGATTTTAATCAGAAGACAGGCAAAATATGGGAAAGATGTAGTTTCAGGGAATAACGTTAAATTTTTAACAAGTGACATTCAAATAGTGAAGTGTTCTCCTTATAGGTAAATGAATAATAGATTAAATCTTTTTCTCTCTTTAACGTTTCGAACTTCTTCGAGAGAGATGACTTGATTATACGAGACGGAAGCTTAAATAATTCCTCGAGCAATTAAGGTCAGCAGTGTGAATTATCGTCGTAAAACGCAGGCGAGTTGACGTCCTACTCGATTTTTCTAATCCATTTACCTTTCGAGCATAATCCGCCGTGACATAATGTCGGGGAGCTGCGAGGAAGTGCCTACGATCCTGATACCGGAGAAGTTCCGGCTCCGAAACGATACGGACGGTGCGGTCGACGCTCTCGCTCTTCTCCTTGCCGGCTTAAACGCGTCGTAAGTTCTCGAATCGTAAAACGGGAAATATCTCGGAGGAGCAGTTCGATCCCGGGTCTAAGTAAATGCGCGATGAATAAGTTAGGACGAAATGTTCCGCAACACTATCTCGCCGAAGAGAAGGAAAGAGTATTTCTTTCGTTCCCTCTCTCTGGCGCCCTTGGATCTCCCTCGGGTGCTCGATAATCGAATAGTATCTGATATACGTGGCACAATAACCGACTCTACGACCACGAGACGGACCGAGTGATCGCGGTAGTTCCGAGGGTAACGGAGAGGTTAATAAAAAGCTGCCGAAACGTGTAACCCGCTAGACGAAAAAGATTGGGAGAACAGGAAAGAAACAATTCTGAAAGAGCGAATCGACGAAACGGCGTACCTGCGAGATTAGTTTTATCGGAATTCAACTGCGCGTTGGATATGTTGTGCAAACACATTTTTGTTGCGTGCGCACGTCCAGAAGCAGTTTAGCAATGCAGTGTAATATTGACATAATATTCACGGTACAAAGAAACGCGACTATGACAAAGTATTTTCATGCGTGAAAAGCGCGCGTGCGTGAAAAAACTATGTGTGTGTGTGTGCGCGCGCGCGTGTGTCAGCGGCGGAATTTTTCCTAAAAAGTATACGCGGAAAACAGTGAAACGTTTTGTGCAAATATATGCGCGAACTACGTGTGCGCGAAAAATTTCTGTGTAAAACCCACGCCGCCAAATAGTTTTGTGCTATGTCGGAAGAGAAATTTCTGGGGAAAAAACGGCGGGAGCTTTTGTAATATAGGTCGCGTAAAAAGTGACAGCGCAATTCGCGCTCGTGCTATACCAACAGCGAATACACGAAGTAACGCTGTGACAACAACAACAAACACGTGTGTTGTCGTGGAAGCGAGTCCGAATCGTTTACAGTCGTCCTTAATATACTTCTGCGACGCGTCCGCGTGGCGATGATGCATCGGCGACAGTTGCCTGGTATATCCTACGTTACAATAGCGCGACGTAATCGCGAGAAGGACTAACAATAAGCATTAAATCATTAAGCCTGCCGGACATATATATTCGACAATAGAAATTCCACGTCGCGCGGACATCATTGCCGCTATTACGACCGCGCGTTATGTACGATCTTGCTTGTCCCAACCCTTTGTGTCTCCCGCGAATCCGTCCCGGCGCATATAAACCTCCCTCCCTCTCCCTCCTCGCGATAATAATATCGGCGTCTCTTCGGAGATCCGGCGCGCCGCTATTTCCTCATCATTAACTCAACGCGTGCGTTACGCGAAAAGGAAAAGTGCAGCACGCGCGCCCACACGTTGACGCGCCTATTCGCGCGCGGCTCCCACGCGTGCTTCACTTTTCCTCACCTCGCTCGCTCACTCGCTCGATATATACCCGAGTTGGCACAGCCAAAGCTTATACACACCGGTAAGTGCAATTACGACGGGTGTCTGACTGATGAATCCCCGGCCAAATTAAATCCATTGCGATTCGCGATTCGTGCCGGCGGCGCAGTCGCGCCTTCTTCGGAGCGCGGTCTACTCGTCGCCCCCGTTCTCCCTCAGCTCTCGCTCATTTGCATTTGGTTCGACGCGTTTCCCGATGTATACACGTCGTCGCCCCGAGGTAATCGCGCGCTTCCCACCCCTGAGTGAATTTTTGCCCGTGTCATCGTTCGCTCGTGGAGAGCTCGGGAAGAGGGAGAGAGGGGCAGGCCCTTACCTCTCGAACGCGGTAATTTACATTCGTTAGGAGGGTTTATGCTCTCTTCCGAGTGCGAGAGTATCGCGTATCGAGTGACGCCGCTGTCAGATATATGGCGTGTCGTTCGCGTTAAGGTGCAGAAAAGAAACAGGCGGATTGTGATGAGGGAGGTAGGTAGGTAGCCTTGGAGACGCGCCAAGTTGTAATAAAGAAAGAAAGAAAGGAGAGAAAAAAATGAAGATAACGCAGTTGAGTGAGAGGGAAGACGCTCGATCATCGCGGAAAGTGGAAATATTTTGACGAGCGCGACCGGACGTGGGGACTAAATAAAATTCTCCGGATAATTGTCTCTCCCGTTCGGCGTGGATCGGCGAGCCATTAATTTCGTTGGCGTGACTCCAGTGTCTCAACCGTCTCCTCCGGCTTGGGTTCATCCCAAGCGTGTCTTCCTCTCGCCGAGAGCCTTCTTCTCCTTTTGCTCGTTCCTTTTTATCGCGGCTCTTCTTTTTGCGCTCCTTTATACACGTGCCTTCTTAAGACGCTGCGGTCCGACTTACGACCGAGAGCTACGGTATTTATACAATCCGCCCACACATACACACACACACACGCACACGTACATGCGAGCGCATATGAAACACGAACGCACACGTTCGTGTGATGTACAACATCAATTGTATATATGCCCGTTTTCTCGTCCATCTTCTTATCCGTGTGAGAGTAATCAGCGGATGAGAAACCTGTGTGTATCGTTTTATGTATCTGCCATTTGCACTTCCTCAATTGTGCACTTATCACACGGAAAGGACAATTTCAAGAGTGAAATTTTCGAACTTTTTGTTTTCATTATCTTGGCAAATCAAACAAACTTTTGCTCTCGATATATTTCTGGTTTTAAATATATTTGTTATTTATATTATATTTGCGCGTTAGATATATTATTTATTTCCGAGAGTAATCTAATTCTAAAGTCGTGTAAAAACACGATTGGAAACATGTTGAAAAAAATAAACACACACACACACACACAGACACTTTACAAAGTGATACGACACTACGTGATATCGGGCGATCGGAAAAAAGCTGAATATTAAATTTTGATTTAATCTAGTTTTATAAAAGCAAATAACCAGCGAAACAACAGCCGCGGAATGTTTTTGCATGTCATAAATACTGATTGAGCGATAATAGAAAACAATATGTTTACGTAAGCAAGCCATCTCGTTCACGTCATGTGTTCGTCGTCGGTGTGGTGAAAGGAAAAAAAATACATATATGTATGCGTACAAAAGAGTGCGCGGAAAGAGAATGAATTTTCTCGGGCTTGATACCGACATGACAACGCGATATGTTACGTCGCAGACGAGTTCCAGAAGCTCCTCGACTTTTATTAGACACACCACGCGCGCGCGATCCGCTCTCGGGACTTGCAAGCCCTTCCCCATGAATTGTCGTCGATGCGAGTGCGCCACGTACACACGTTGTTTGTTGCGTATAGTATACCGTAAGTACCGCGGTCCTATATTACTTCGGTGAATATATATTGTTCGCGCGTAATTAAAATGCCAGACAACAATACGTGTATCAATCGCTTTCTCTCGTCGCAAAAGAAAAAGCATCGCCTATATCAATGAACGACGCATTGTCATCGCCTATATAGCGGTGGTGTTGTATTCGGTTACTTCGAACGAAGCAAGCGAATTGTCTAATAATACGCGCGCGAACTATATGCCGGGCATTACATCGAAATTTAATGCGTATTGTTAATACGGCCTCGTTGGCCGGGTAATTCAGATTACATTATTGCACTGCCGAATTAATAATGCCCGATATGAGCGCGTAGAGAAGCTGAGTATTATCAATGCGAGGAAATGATGTTAATAAAATATGAAAATTGAATTAACGTTAATAGGGATTTATTAGCTATGATCATGTGTATAACGTATTAGCGCAAGAAATGGGTGGGTACGGCCCGATTATATTGCCTACAGAATTTGCATTATCTGGATAAACATGTCACATGCGAAATTTCAATATCTGCCATGTCGTTAAAGGCGCGAGATGAAAGCGTTTCGCGCTGCAGCGATATCATAAGCATGTTACGCGTCCATAATTTTGCGTGAAGCGAGGATATATTAAAATATCTCGTGTTTTTTATTTTTTTTATTTTTTTATTTTTTTATTTTTGCAAAAAGTATGCTATGCATTATTAATAGTTTTACGAGTTTTCAGGTGATTACATTTTGGCGCAGCGCGAGAGATATTTGAAATAACAATAATTGCGTTTCACAGAGAGAGAATTTAAGATTTTCATTTGATAGAGGAAAAATTTCACTTCTTTTTCCAACGACCGACGGGGTAAAATCTATTTATTTCGACGCGATAATCATTTTAATGACTCGAGTGAAATAAATGTCGCCGGAACGCGCGATGTCACGTGATTAAAATTGATAATGTATAGTTTTGCTAGAATTATATATGTATACAAATGTACACATATCTTTCGCGCGGCAAATAAAATTCGGAATGCACGCACATCCAATTATAACCGGCGGAATTCTCGTTTCCTTTTAGGCGCGTCGGCCCAAAAGCATCTTCGCATATTGCGGGCGCGCTTTTAATTTCACGCAAAGTTGCACATGCGGATTTTAACTGACATTTACCGTTAACAAAACTATGTAACGCACGTAATTTGCGCATTGTTTATATCTATCACACACGTTTGCGCACACGTGTGTACTATTATTAGAAAAATATTCATAATATTACACAGTATGTGGTTTTTGTTTATAAAATATTTTATATAAAAACATTTTTAATATATTTATTTTGACATTTGTATGTTTCATACAATTTGGTGTATTTTTGACAATCTAATACATAATGTGGAACGTTTATTTTTAATAAGTCCTTGCCAACTCAGCACGTTTCCGCTCGGCGAGCCACCCGCGACGATTTCGAGCGCCCTAGCAATGGGCGCTAAGTTTCCATAAATTAGCTCCCAACCGCGAGACAAATCAAGAAGGACGAAGAGCGAATGAGAGAGACCCCCGTCCGGAAAGTTTTTCGCCGCGGCAGCGTTGTTGTTCGGAAACGCGCGAGAGGGAACTTAATTGCATTAATTATCGCGCCGGGTGCATATTTACGCCGTCGCCTCGTTATGCGAACATCGTCAGCCCTTGTCTGCTTGTTTGCGAACCCGGGGACCTCTTTTACGGCCCACTAAATCTCAAATCAACCACTTTGTTTTCGCTCCATCCACGCTAAATCTTTCGCGCTGTGTTTGCCGTCGCGCGCGCTACACGTCCGCGCGGACGTTGTCACGTTGATCCCCGCGCGTTTTATGATGTGGTCTCTTACCATAAACGCTCTATTATTTTCCGCTATGTTCGTTTCTCGCGCGAGTTCTCGTAGATGCGATTTTTTTTTTCTGTTTGTACAATGCAAATATTATAATTGCTAACATTTTACACTCTCGCATCTCGCTGTGCGTAAAACTCACTTTTTTAAATTCTCTATTACAGATAAACATTTCGCGTGAAATAATTGACTCGGCGGAATAATATCGTTTTAATAAACGCGCGCGCGCGCGCGCAAGAACTCAATTCAGACGTTTCGTAACGCATTTCACTCACGCTGTCGCCGTGTACAAAAGAACAGAAGGAGCAACAAAATGCGGTAGATGTAATTTAAACGGCGTATCAAATGGTCTATACTTCTGCAAAATACGCGGCGTCACAATAATTTTCTTGCAGACGCGACGGTGCGTCAAATGTAAATTTTCTGAAAGCAGTCTCATCTCGCGGTCCGACACTGGTGTGAAAATGATATTTCGAAAGTAAAAGAGACGAGAGAGAGAGAGAGAGAGAGAGAGAGAAAGAGATAGGCGGGAAAGACGTAAATACTTTACCGGATTGCAAACGCTAGTGAATTACATTGAGGGCTTGTCCGAATGACAGCATTTATCCGGCTGTAAGCCGTTGAGGCGCGCGGACGCGGAATAACCGGGCGAATAAATGCAAAGCGCACCTCTCTCGCTGAAAATTTTCCCCTCCGAAGAAATGTATACGTAACCAGAGAATGGCGCGTGTAGCGCGTGTACCTTGTATAGAGGATACATATCAAATTTCACGATCTGCTTGACTTCGCGCCGTTTATCGGATAACACAACCGCGATTGTGTGTGTGTGTGTGTAACTTCGACGCGGCAACCGCGAGTCGTCGGTTCGCCAGTTATGAAATTCGCATAATTTACAGCTAATGACTTCCAATTGAAATATTATCGTATAAACGCCTAGTCCGCGAGAATAATAAATTAGTACCTGTTCTAATAGTGGTAAAAGAAAAGTTTCACGGATTTTCACTTTGCGCATAAAAAAAAAACAAAAACAAAAACTCAAGCGCGTATAAAATATGCGACTCGCACACAAAATAATAAATCTCGCGAGTTTTGTCGGATATTTAATCGAACGTCGGAATGAAATCGATGGTTGATTAATAAAACAAAAAAAAAAACAAAAAAAAAGATCACAACACGTGTGATCCGTATTCCGGAAAACTTTTCCACCATTTTTCATTTCAGGATTTTTTTGTGTCCTTTATTTATCATCGCACCTGGTCGATATATCGACTAACCCACCACCATAGGACCAGCCGTGCGCGCCAATGTAATCTCGCTACGTGTTATCTAATCGACGGGTGCAACGAAGAAATCGATAAACCATTTAAGCGCGTTGTCACCTAGACGCGAAAGCTTCCTACACATGCGCACAAACATACACACGCACCTACACACGTTTATATATGTATATACATATATTTACGAGCGCGTAGCGTGCGCGCATATATACACATCGCACACCACTCGATTCTAATCGTATTACGATCGAAATCGTGAAGCGAGCTTTCGTGCCCGAATCTCAGAAATCGCATTAAGGTTACGACCGCCCACGCGGGTGAAAAACTCTCTTGCTTATGTCGCGATCTGAGATAACGTCAGTTTAACGGAATACATTCATACGTCTTCATAAATCGAACGAGGCGACAGAATTATCGTCAAACCGCGACGTGATTCGCGTACCAGAGGTAGTAATCACGTCGCAAATAGAATCCTTTTAATCAATCGCCTCGGCTTTCGCATTCGTCCGAGGCAAATGAAGTGGATGAATAGAAAATCAGCTCTCCGATGTTCGATGATGTACATACATGCAACTTGCCGCGCGCGCGTCTTCCCCGCGCGCCACAGACCGAACTTGCTTTTGCGGCGCCTTTTCCTATACGTGCAACAAGTTTCTCGATGCGGTCATGATAGAGGGGTCGTGTCTTTCTGATAGAACCAGCGCCTCAAACAACTGTCGGGACTTCGTTGCACGAAGAGAAACCTTGAAAAGAGTCCCGCCGCGCTTACGGTGGATGTAGCACTGACAAGCGTGTCTTGGTATAAGTTAATCTTGATTCACGAACTTGATCGCCGCACACTGATATCGGATTTTTTTAAGTCTCGGGCTATAGAGCCCGCTTTGGTTTCGCTTTGCACGCACGCACTTGTATAAAGAGAGAGTCTGTTTAAAAAAAAAAAAAAAAACTTTCTCTGTTTGTTGAGTACATGTTATTTTTAAATTTGCAATACAAAATTATACATCGCGTGTAATAAAGCGTGTCTCTCACGTGAAAGAAAAATTACAATCAATTTTCCAACGTGTCTTTTTTCTCCGAGCGTTGTTCCGTGGGATATTAATCCAGGGTTAATCAAGACACAATTGTCCGACGCATAATGTGCAATTTTGTCGTACGAGATTATGCGTACGGGACTCGATCGTCCCGGTGTGAGTAAGGAGGCCACCCTCTCTCGGTAATGCAATAAAACTCTAGCCGGACACGCAAGCGCATAGCAATTTATTGCAATCAGCGTTCTGCGTGAGCCTCGCGCGTGTCCGTCCGGCGAACTAAGAGCAAAAACAAAATGAAGGAATATCAGCCCCAAAGGGTCGACTCTCTCCGGTTCACCTAACAAAGAAGAACAGATACATCGTGTTGCACAACGTGCATGCGCGCTCGAGTAAAGTCGATTCGCCCGTGTACGTAGAAAAGAAGGAGTAGGTTTTCGCATTGACCGCGGCGTGCGTGACCAAACGTAACACGTTCTATCGCCTTTGAAGGCAATTCGAAGCACCCTAAGAGAAATTAGCCCCCGATTTATCTGATCGGCTAAGAATCCCTCGTTTGCCGCGTCGAAGAACTCGAGAATCTCGAAAGTTGTTTAAGACTTTTCTCTCGACTCGGAAGATGTATCGCTCATAAATGGCATCCTGTATCTCTCACTCTTATTTAATTTAACTTATCCCGAAACTTTTTTAGCAATTGGCGTCTAATTCTGCGAACAATTTTAGATATTCTGTTTTCGTCAAAAATAATTTAAATTTTAAAAGATTGTTTTTACTTTCTCATCTTTCAACTAAACGCGAATGCCATCGTAAAGCGAAGCGTGTCCTTCGGATATCCTCCGCGAACTATAATTCTCATTTAGTAAAATCAACAACTTTCTCTCTCTCCCTCTCTCAGTCTCTCTCTCTCAGTGTTTATTCATACTTCAAATTCAAGTACGTCCGAAAACTTAGGGCAGAGATTGAGGTATATCCGGGCATCTCAGCATTTGCAAGTCGCGCGGAGCTTGCAATGCAGCTGCAATGCGGTGTTGTGAGAAGGAGGAGGCGGGCTGAGGCTTAAGCGAGAAAGTGGAAGTGATGGAGAGTAAAGCAACGGTGCGAGAGACGGACGAAGTTGGGCCTTCGTTAGAACCCGTCAATTAACGCGTTTTTTTTTTTTTTTTTTTTATTGCACCGTAGTTTAACTTGCATCAAACTCGTCTCACATCTCTCATATTGCTGATGAACGCGCGCGCCCGTTTTATGTATAGCCCCAGTATCGCGCGATAAATGCTATACGCTGGAATAGATACACGCGAATGCGCGCATATTGGGGATACGCGCGAGTTTGCACCGGAGAAATAAACTGCACATTATCGAATTGGCAGGGAAATAATTTCTGCTTTGCTAGCGTTAATTTAAACGCTTTCGCATAAATTGCGTTTAATGACATGGAGGCGTCGAATAAATTTCTGTTTTTAAACGCTCGTGTAATTACATAGTGTCTGGATACATGTCTCGTTGAAATAGAGTTTGAATTTTAAATTTATAATACATAGATGTATAGAGATATATATCCCCTAATTATATAGCGTTTAAAATGTTACATACGATCAACTATCGTTGCCAAACGTATGTTCAATTTTGATGTTAACGTCACATCGTATACTGAAAATTTTATAGAAGCCGAGAGCTTGTTAACTCGCATTAGCGATTGAAAAACGTCAAATGTCAATTTGCTTCTTCAGCAACGAGCTTCCGTTGTTAAACGAGAGCCGGCAGCGCGCAGACTCTCTTTAACAACGTCGCCGAACTGTGTACGTAAGTAGCGGCGCAAACAAACCTTTTTTTTCTTCACACGTCCCGTTTAAGTGGCGAACTGACTTAAGTATATAAGGGAAGGATGTGACAAAAAGGTAGTACGCTCGTAGCGCCGATGTATAAATCGGATGCGTATACCTTCTGTTCATTCACCGTCGTCGTGTTGTTACATGGAGATGCTTCTTCGGAATGTTTGTTATGAAAACACGTGGCTTGGCTCCTCTCCTCGCGAACGAATAAAAGATCGAACACGAGAGATGAGCGAAACCCGGTGAATATAAACTCAAGGAGAAAAGAGAAGTCAAGGGAAAAGAGGATATAATTTTTGCGGCACGCGCTTTTCAACGCGCGTATCGTGACACGCACCGCTTCACGTATTTTCGCGAAAATTTACTCGCGCGCCTTTAAACTCTTTTCACACACACACATACACACACATATCTCTTTCTAGTAAACCCGCGCTTGAACGCAATCATCTCGACGTTCCATCTGGCGCTGGAATTCTTTTCGGAAGACCCTTTCTCGATAATCTCTCTTTCGACCAGACGACGATGTAAATGTCACCGCGATAAGCCCGTGAAAATCGTTCTCGTGCTCAACATGTTTGTTCTTCTTCTTTAGTGTCAACTTCAGGGAGCTACTTATAAACGAAGACCGCGATACGTGTGTTTACACAGCTCTTTACAGCCCAATGAGTTGTTGCGGTAACAGATCATCTTCCGGTTATATTTCATGTTTTTCTCTTTGTGTATATATATCTACGAAAGAGAGAGAGAGAGAAAAAGAGAGAGAAGATATAATAAATAGAAAACTTGTCATAATTTTTTTTCCGCGCGTTACAGTACGAAGGGTCGTATTTTCAGACGTTGAGAAATATCGCGCAAGAAATATCTCTCTGACGCGAAAAATAAATTCCACAAAGTCAGCGTATCCCGATCGCGCAGAAAATTTTCACTAGATAGTGAACATATCGCGCGCAAGTGAACCGTAAAGTAATTTTCAATAAATTTTCGCTCGGAGGAATGTCGTCGTCTGTGTCGTATCCGCGCCCCATTCACGAGATGAGCTCAAGTTCTTATATCCTCTCCGGTTTTTTTGAATTGGTCACCTCTCGATTTCGCGACTTCTCGCGATTCTTTCACCTCCTTCCCCCTTTCCCTCCCCTCTTCTTCGCGAAATTCCAGCAACGCGCGAATTAAATTCCGCGATTCTTCAAAATTCCATCCTGAAAGCAGCGTGCAATATAACTCGAGCTCCGGTGGTCCAGACTCCCCCTCCATCTTTCCCCCGTATTAATCGTTTCATTTTTTTTCTCGCTCTCAACCTTCTTCGCTTCCGCGTGTCCGACAAGAGATATCCGACTCCATGAAACCTCGATTATTGGATGTCCATTAAAGAATCCCTAATAAGGGATGAGGTGCGCATCTGCGCGTCGTTGCCGAGCTAATTCGTGACGGTCCCGCCTCCCTTCACCTCCCCGATCATTCTTCCCCCAACGTGTCAAGCACGAGGATATAAATCTGCCGAAATTAATTAGGGTAGGTAAGCCGCAATTTAGCGTAGCGCCAACCAGCGCCGGGACAAAGTTATTTCTCTCTTCCTCTCTACATCTTTCTCCCGGCCCATCTCCAGCCGCTTCTTCGACCACCCCTCTCTTACATCCGCTGTCTCCTCTCATCTTATCTTCCTCTCCTTCTCCTTTCTCTTTTGCATCGTTGCTATAGACTGCGTTTCGGGGAAGAGAATGCGCTCACTTACCTGCTGCAGCATAATATCCCTTATTAGAACGCGCTTGGTTGAAATTGCGGCGCGCGGATATCGAAGAGGTGCGCGCGAGAAACGACGCTATGGCGGACGCGAAAGCCGAAGACATAGACGAAGGGTGGCCCGGGGGATGAGGGAAGCTAGAAGGCTCAAGGGTTGACGGTGGTTTACTTGGCAAGTCAAACATCCTACAGCTTGCAATATCCTGCCCCCAAGCCGAGCTTGTAAGATACCGTTAAGGGCGAATCGAACGCGTAACCGCTCTTTCCCCTTCTCGTCTTCCCCCCCCTCCCATTGGAAGCCGCCTCGACAACGAATCGAGGGTGGAGCTCGGGAGGTTTAGTCGTGACCACATCAAATGGACGTTCCGTTCTTCAGTATGCAAAGTATGCTCGCCTGCATCCCGTGGCGGAGACGCGAAGTTTGCTGCGCCCGACGTACATACCTATAGGCTGCTGCGATGAACGCTCGTTCGCACCAAAACCCGATGCCGCATCAGTGGCGTTAAACCCGAAGCAGGAAGCTGCGAATGAAGGATGTTGATGGGCGAAATTGATGGGTGAAATTGATTGGGCGATGGTTCGCGCTCGGCTTTTAATTCTCTTTTTTTTTTCCCTCCCGTCACGCGAGCTGACGAAAGATTCATTAAACTACAATACGACATTTGATCCAAACGCTCGCTCGGAAATTCTCGGCGTTAGCACACCGTGCGCGTATTTATGTTCTCGAGAGCGAGAAAACGCCAACGATATACAAACGGCGAAACATTCCACGCGAAGTAATAATAATTCCGCGCGCATTTTCCGCATGCATTTGGTTTTAACGCAATTAATATGCAAAAACTTTCTTTCGATGCTGTAATTTCCGCGCTTTCGCTTACGTATACATGTACCAGAGTAATGCGCGTGAACGTAATTCTATCACTGCGCGTATACAATCGCGATACATCAAGTTCGCCCTCGCTGTGTGTGCGGGAAAATGTTTCAGAATATTGAGAAAAAATAAAGTTCGATCTTTTGCGTACGGGAGCGATCGCACGCGCGCTCACGTTATCGACGTGTGTCGTGAAAAAGTCTTTCCTTTTAGCTTCTCGCGTTGTACTGGCATATACTCACACACGGAGATTTTCCGATCTTGAAGGATCGCGCGGAGCTGTCGAAGAGAGTAAAACGAAAAATTCCAGACGGTTCGCCGTGCGTTCGAGCGCAAAGTTCTCGCGTGTTTTTTTCGCGCTATTTATCAAAAATAGGTATCCGTTTTAAATTCTAGATCTATTTTCTCGCTCGGTTTCTTCTTCCACGGGAAAACCGAGTTACGAGATTGGAATTTCTCATGACGCGCGCCAGTCGTGTTAAACAAGATTTTATTTGCCGTTTCTCTCGATTTCTTCGATTTTCCGAAGAAAAGATAAACACGCCGCAACAGGTTGATGCTTAATGTTAATTACGGAACATCATCGTTCTAATGATTCTGCGACGCGTTGCTGTAGCAACAACTTAAATCTTTGTGTTGTGCAATAAAATGTTTTAATGAGACGTGTGAAAAAAAAAAAAAAAAAAAGTATAATCGATATCGTTACAATTAAATTTAGTTGAAAAGTCACATTTGAGCTTACGAATTTGACGATATACTGCCTTCTTCATCGAGCGCGCGTTGTTACTTTTCTTCGAATATCTGTTATTCCACACGACGATCTTCGCTCGAAATCAAATTCCGTTCTCAATTTCCAGGTCTTCTTTCGCTTTTCTCACAAAAGGTAAGGAAGAGAGAGAGAGAGAGAGAGAGAAAAAAGAGAAGCAAGCGGCAGATAGCAGCGCGTGGTCCCGTTCGAGGGAAAAATAAATTGCGCGCCCATCGTCCAACGGGAAGTTCATGGCAGAATATTGATTTCCGCGAGAGACGGCCATCGAGAAAAGAAAGACGACATTTAAGGAATACACACATTGAGTACATGTCGATGCACGATGCACCGGGTGTCTTCGCATCTATGCCGTGGTCATAAAAAAATTAAAATCGATAGCTGCGATATTCGGCTGTGCTGTGTAAAAATATTCTCAGCACGTATTCACGGGGGACACACGAGATGTCTTCGAAATGTCGTAAACCCATTTTGTTTATTATACAATACTGTTGTATCTTGTATTCGAGCGATATCTGAGAATAATAACGTAGCACCCGGTATACCAGCGTGTTCGCGAAGCGTCACCGCGTCGCCTTCGATTCTCACCACGTCGACGGATGATGCCGTTCACGGAACCGGAAGTCTATTCGATTCGCCAGAAAAGAGCGCGTATAGGATTTCGTCTTCTCGCTCTTACCTCCCGCAAAAAATTCTTGCACGAGCGACATCAAAATCGCGATAAGCAGCGAGCCCGCCGCTATTCATTTTCGAGCGAAAGAGCGGCATCATACGAGCCGAAAATATTTCTCAATGTCCACACTCTCGACGCGTATCGGGGGAAAATGACTTTCGTGACTATCGAGTTAAGTGCGTTCAGAGGTAAATCGATCCGTCTTTTATAGAGACACAAGCACACACATAAACTGCCGCCGCTCCGGAAAAAGTTTTCCTACATGATCGCAGTTAGTTTTTCGGAGTTCATGAATCTTAGAGATAAAGATCTTTTAGTTTTCGTATACAAATGTGGGAATTATTTCGACTACGTTCCTCGTGATAGATTCCGCCCGTATGCGCTTAGCACGTGACTCACGTAGCGAGAGGGTAGGGTCCAAGGCCCTGTGATCTTGTGGATATGTTAAATTGATCGTGAGCTATAACAACGGCGGAACGAGTGGTTCTTGCGGCGTTCCTTTCCGACCGGATTCTTTAAAAAGGTCATCGGTGCAGTTAAAGGGCTGTGCGGCGCAACCGCGCGCGGATACCCCGTCGCGCCGACTTCCACGGGCACATTAATTTCCGACCTGGGACACTTGCCATCCCGTGCATGTTTATTCAATTCTTACTCTGGATGCTCCGCCGCGCGCAGCCTCTCCCCCTCGGACGGCCGACCAAACCAGACGTCATAATGGATTTCTCTCCACCCACGCCTCAACGTTCCCCGCTCTTTTTTTTTTTTTGTATCTCCATCCGCCTCTTGTCTCTCGTGTCGCGCGTTTTCTTTTGCCGCGGACAAGCATGATCGATGCGCCGTTTTAATGAGATCCTTAAAATACGGTAGCGGTGCTATCTCCAGGATTCTCCACGTTTTCCCAGAAACCTCTTTTCGTGTTACTCCCGCGCACACGAAGCTGTAAATGTATGGAGAGCAAGTGCGCAAGCTCGCTAACTTTTCGCGGTTTATGTCAAAGTTCCTCTCTCTCTCTTGTTCTCTCTCTCTCTCTCTCTCTCTCTCTCTCTCTCTCTCTCTCTTTCAGATGATTTTGCGATGCGTCAGAATACAAGGCTTCGTTTTAAAACGCGTGCATCACGAGAAAGTTTTACGTGACACTTTATTAACTCGCTTATTTTACGCGACGGATCGTTAATCTAACGATGGAACGCGTCTGGTGACACGTGCGCATTTGGAAGATACGATCGTCGGCCGGGATGTCCCAAGTTGTGTTCCTATGTGGTCTCTCACGTCATCTCGTTCCGCGGGAATTGCGAGCTCGTCACGCGATACCGAATGACCATATAAAAGTTAAATACTCGAGACCATAAAACTTCGACGACTGCATTTTGCACGACGTATTTTGCCCCGTACGAAAGACAGTAAAATCTTAATGCCATCTTCGCGTAGCGCGGCGACGCGGAGGACTTTTCTTCTCTTCGACTTCATTGAAAATCTCATTAACGCCGGCAACGTGCCGATCGTGATATGCAAATTAACGTACAGGTTTCTTCGTTCGTAAATGTCAACGTGATTTTTTTTTTTTTTTTTTTTTTTTTTCAGTCTCGAAAGTTCGAGACTTGTGTATAAATCTTCTGTATATTGCGCGCAGCTTCCATCAAATGCAACTAATCCAAGTAATAAAATATACTTTGTAATATCTCGCAACTGTTGCGAAATGCGCGTTCTCGTCAGATAAAAGTTACTTTGATCATTTCGGAAGTTGCAGTTCGGTGTTGCATATTTCCCAAGACGCGCTACATCAATCATGAGCTGTGAAAAACTTTGCAAATAACCTATTTTCTGCAAGGCAATCTTTTTTTTTTTTTTTTTTTGTTTGTCAACGGCTTGTCTGTAACCGGAACTAAAAACTACGTTATCGGAGTCAGCTGCACTTCCGTTCAATTAACTTTGTATTTTGCTTCGGATAAATATTATATACTATGCATACGAGCGACCGATCCTAATTACGTTAACGCCTCTTCAACTCTGAAAAAAAAAAAAACATTGCGGTGCAATGCAAATTGTTTATCAATCAACAAAAGTAAATTCGGTTAAATTGAAAGCATACATTTCACAAAAACGTATAATACGTTTAAAAAAAAAAAATAAACGTAAAAAAGAAAATAAAAACTTTTTAATCAACAGTTGTTCCTTTTTCGCTCCGAAATTGCTAAGCCGTAAAGAGACACAAACCTTCTGGCACTGACTTCATGTTCTTTCCGCGAGGTGTGTCGTTGCGATACGTCACACGTACGGAACATTGTCGCGACATCGCCGAGAGTTCTTTATATACGCAAACATCGTCGCGAAACGTTTGTTACAAGCGTGTCTCGCGTGGCAAAAAACCGAGCCGAAGAAACCACGGAACGCGAAGGAGAAACACAACGAAATAACGGCCGTGGCGTTTTCAGGACCGAAACCATTTGTCACTCCGCGACCGTCTCTCTCGCGAAGGGTCAAGAGAGAAGAATCGGGAGGGAAAGGGGAGGGGGAATGTATTTCCGAGGAGAAAGAGTCTCTCCACGAGACGAACCGGCCTCCAATTTGGTCCAAGGCGAACACAGGTAACGGGCTGTACTCTCTGATAGGATCTCTCCTAATGTATTCGGTCGTTCGTTCCCTCCAGTTTCCTCCGCCCCATGAGAAAGAAGCTTGCCCGTCTCGCCTTACGTTCCTGTTTCTCTTCTATCAAGAACCGCCTTAGATTTCTTTCCTCAATTCGCACTTTCGAGAAAGAAAAAAGTCTTGCCCTGGCTGCTACCGGTAACTACAAATCAGTCGCTAAGTCGCGTTGGAAGTTATTTTCGCACGTATAAGAAGAAACATGACGCGCACCGTATTAAAATATTTTTATTCTCGTCGTAAGTGTAACAATAAAAACGCAAAGAAGTAGAAGAATACAATTTTGCTTCAAATTAACTCTTAACGCGGCGAAATACACGAGATAAAATATGAAAATATTTGAGAGAGAATATTCGAGAGCATCCGCACCCTTATAGTGAACATTTGAAAGCTCTTCGGTCTTCGAATATCGCGCGTCCTCTCTCGAGTGACTTCTTCCGTTCTCACGAGCCGTATACACGATTGTCCGTGGCCTTAACGGCGGCTCTTTACTATCGTGTTAAAGATAAGCTTATTACCGCCTGCTGTGAGCGCGCGCGAGAAACTATATCCACAGTTAACTACTATGCTCATCTACACAGTTTCTTTCAGGAAGAGTTTTTTTTTTTTTTTTTTTTTTATCTAACGGCGCATACGCGTGCAATGTTCGCGCGGGATATATTGCACAACATTTAAATTCGTATTCAATGTATCCGCGAAAGGATACGTTGCGCTTTCACAGCTTCTGCAAGAAGAGATACGTTATTATTTAAAAAGTATTTTTTTTTTAAATAATATCTACATGTTGAATTTACATAAGAATTTATATGCGTGAGGAAAGTTCTCTGAATATTGTCGAAGAATACGAATTATCATTATCCTCGATTATCTATCATCGCGCGTGTCCACGTTTCCGCGCGCGCGCGCGCGAAAGAAAACACACAACTGCAAATCATTCAAAATTGCCCGGAACGAAAATCCGCGCGCGAGGCGCACAATTATGTTTTCTAGCGTTTTCAGCGTCGGTCGAGATCGGAGGTCGAGAGGGTCGAGCGAGATATCGTCGTGCGGTGGTGAATATTATGATAGTGCGATGCAAAATAATTGGCGGTAGACCGCGAACGTTATTTATACTCATTGCCAACATACTATTTGCGCACGATGACGAAGCCGCGCGCGCACACGGCTTTCTTCTCTGCGCGTGCGGAGACTCTTCAATATTGCGATATTCAAACTTTTCAACGGAAGAAACAGGTTTCTCCGTCCAACATCGTTGAACTCAATATCCGTATTCATATCCGTGAGTGGAAATCTTTGTATGCGCGCGCGCGCAAACACACATACGTACGTAATAGTAACTATACGCTGGAGAGGTGAATTCACTCGATTCACGTGTATATGATATTAAGGAGCGAGTGAAATATAAGCACGTGATATCATTGGTGACGTACAGGTAAATTTTAAAAGGGCGGCAAAGTGTAAAAAAGACAAAGAGAAAAATAATGAGGAATGCTCTTCTGCAAACGAGAACGTACGAGAATAATGAATTCTAACAGAAAGACGTAAAGATCGTGCCTCACACGTACAACGCGCGCACCTCATTACTCGTCAAGGGATCAAGCAGAGATCGCCACACAAAGCTCGTGACTACCTTTGACTCTCGCTTGAACGTCAGGTCTATATAAAATTTCGACTTCGTTCTGTACGAGAGAGAGAGAGAGAGAGAGAAAACGCGCGAAAAACAGTCGAGAATAGAAACGGAAAGCTTGATCCCGGTTGACGGGATCTCCGGGCTGCGAGATTCTAGGCTGAAAGCTGCTGCTCCCGTGTTTAAAGGCTGAGCTCGGGATCGGCGTGTCATACCGCGCCGAGAATTGTGCGAGAAGAAGAGATTAGAGAATAGAAGGAGGAAGAGAGTGAGAGAGAGAGAGAAAATCAAGAGGGCGGAAAAACGGGCGAGAGAGAAAGAAACGGAACAGCGCGGGACACACAGTCTTACACCTTCCTTTTCTGCAAAGGTGTCGACTTCTCTCAAAGATATTTCTCTTCTACTGTCGTCGCGCGCGCGAAACACACTTGCGAGGGGGGGTTTCACCGGGAACGCGCGCGCGTACGTTCCGGAAGACTTTTTGTTCTTTTCTCGCACGCCGTTATACTTCATCCTCGCGCGACGATACGGCGAATCCGGTCTACGGATTGTCTCATCTCGGTCGTTGATCCTTTTCACCGGCTTTAAAAGGATGGAGCACCGTGTCTCCTCCTTAGCTGAAGCGCCGTCAACGGTTTCAGCTGGGAACCGGATTACCGATGCCCGGCTGAAATATTTAGCGATTTTCCGTCGTATGCGCGCACGGAAAATCGCTATCGCGCCGTTGCCATACTGTGCGAAAACTTTTGTGTTACGAAAACTTGAAACAGGAGCTGACAACGGACTTCTTGTATGAAATTACTTTCGGGGAGATAACTCGCGCGAAAGATAATTTAAAGCGAGTTTCGCAAAAGGGATAGAGAGAATATATATATATATATATATATATATAGAGTTTGTCGTTTCTATCCCGACATTTGCATTAATACTTTCCTAATGACGCTCTATATTTCTCGATGATATAATTCTGATTGCGTCCGCATTAAATTCCCATTAAACATAATTGCAGATCAGGAAACTTTATTAATAATATCAAGGATAGAATTTAGGAAAAGCTCGCGGAGAATATTATATTCTATCAAAGTTTGTCGGGAGATGCGCGCGAATATTTTAAAAATTAAATTGCGACATATATATAGAGCGATCGCGCGCGCTCTACCGCGTCGTACTGCTATCGAATTTTCATCGTCGGAAATGAACAATGTCACGTGGAAAATACGCGCGCGTGTACGTTCGGTCGAACGGTAATAAGATAAAAGCCAAGCCTCACCGACTCTCTCGCGGACAATGATGACGGTAATGACAACGATAACACTCATTGATGACGATGCCGGAAATGCGAAACAATCAACTGTAAGCCTATTATCGCCGTAGATTCGAATCAACAATAATTAGAGGGAAGTGAATTCGAATGAATGGGAACCTGTAGCGGAACAACTGATGTGTGTTCGTCGATAAAGACACGTTTTAAAATCGAGCGAGATAGTATTTGTTTACAAAAGAGATGGAATATGTGTAAAAAGTTTATCACCTCGATAAAATAAAATTCCGTGTAGTTCTGATTATAGATGTTCCCGTACGAGAAAGATGCGCGTTTTTTTTTTTTTTTCAATCGCGGTAACAAAGCGATCGCACATTGAGAGAATCGCGATTTATCCGTAGACGAGGAAGACAGATATTGTGTATATATATATATATTTCACGAGATTTTTGCTGGAATGTATTTTATTGAAATATGAGACCTGCGTGATACAAATATATACAGAGCGGTGAACAAGGTAGCGTTTCTCTGTTAATTTCCCGGCGTTCATTATTGCAAACCGTATACTCTGTATTTTAATAATTTCAAACATGCTGAGTACTTTTCCATTTCTCATTAAACACAATGAAATTTATTTATTAATATAAATTATCAGTTAATATTCCTCTCTTTCAAAAAAAAAAAAAAAAAAAAAAAAAAATGCATTTACGTGAAATATTGAACCTAATTACGGTTAAATATTTACGGAATTTATCTCCACAATTTCCACCGGTGAAATATTTCTTTCCATAATTTATCCCTTCGCATATGCGCGAGGAGAAATTTATAATTTATCACATTTTATATGTTTCTCGCATCACATCGTCATCGTGCGGGGATGTAACGCGAGCAGCTTTATTTCGAAGCAGCACGAAGAAAAAACGTACGATATTCGTGTGGATATAATGCGAGAGATCGGCTCGAAACGGCCGTTTGACATTCCGCGACGTAATCGTGAACTAAAAGAGGCTGACGCCAGCAATTTCGCCGATTAGGCTGCAAATTAACGCATCCCACGCGTATCCCATTATTCTTCCTTCTCGTCGCTCACTCGCGAGCACTCGTCGATCGATTCTCGTTGACAATACTCGATCCTTCGATGCGGCGCGAGTGCTCTCTCGCCGTTACACTTCCCGCTTTCCATCGAGAAATCCTGATTCTGTCACGGGGGGGGGAGGGGGTACCTACTTGGTCCAGATTACCGGGCAACGATCGCTAAAGCCGATCTACGTACGTTTACACGAGGCAATGGAGTAGACAGAGCGGAGGACGATGGGAAACGCGTTGAACGAGCCGTTATCGATAAGCGGCGGGTACGTTCGATATTATCGCTACACGGGCGAGTGCGTGAACGGCTCACGCTTCCTTTGGCTGTGTGTACGTATATAGCAGACCATATCGCATTCTGTTTGTGTGTGTCAATCGACGTACGTGTATGCGGCTTCGATTTATCGAATGACCAAGATACCGGCCGCGCGTTGTTCGACAGAATTATTTCCCGAAATCGCAGTGAATCTTCATCCGGTACTGAAAGAACGGCGGGAAACACGCGCATAACGAAAGAATAGCGAGGTGCTTTCGATCGCGAATGATAGCGCCGGGAAATACAAACTCTGGGGTACTATTTTCATTCAACGTTTATCGGACCGCGCATATATCGCTTTCCTGGCGCGCTTCGCGCGCGTTAATCGTCATCGGAATTGCGCTTTTTGAGAATAATTCTCGAGCGGGATGTATAGGTGTCCGCGCGCGCTAAAACGTGATCCTGCGATTGAATTAAAAGCGCAATACGAAAATGAAAATATCGCGCGCGCGAGACTCGTCATAAATTTTTCGAGGAAAACCCTCGACCAAGAGGAGAGCGAGTGGAGGTATAAAAAAAGATACGAAGCGTTAAAATACGCTAAAACCGACCGGGTTTTATAACGGCGAACAAAAATAAAAAAAAAAGAAAAGAAAAAAAAAACATTGGTGAATCGCTCGTTCTAAACATTTTTTGACAAATACAGCGGCGAGCGGATTATAATCGATAGCGTTGCGTCGCCAATCCTGCAATTCGCGAAATTGACACAATAACCGGTCAAAGGCAAGAGGCGACGGGAATAAAGAAGCGTTTTCCGATAGCGATCGGATATAATCGGGGGGAGACGGGGAGGTTGTTTAATATCCCGCCGTCGCTACTCGCGGGATTGAATTCCGCGTTGAAGTAGATCACAATACGCGGAATTGAGTAATCAGAGTTAATTATGTACTCTTTGGTTTCAACTTGGCGGGTCGGAGAGTGGCAACCCTCACAATACACAGTTCTCTCCCTCTTCTTCATAGAAATGCGGAGATGCGCATCACGTGGCGCGTTACTACCAATGCTCTAATTACCGGCAATTACCGTTGCCTAATCAATTACGGCAACGTAATCTGTGCTCGCATACCTGCTACCGGCTGACCAGCCACGGTAATTGAGGCACCCTTCTCGGATCATCGCGATGGCATGTCGTTCGTAATCTGCCGCTATACGACGACGATATATATATATATCCGCGTCGATACTTATTTCCGACCTTCGAAGGATCACATCGTCGTCGTGATTTTCTCCCCCCGTGCGCGCGCTGACGATACGGCGGCGGCGTATCCGTCGCGACAATCTTGTCTCGAACTTGAAAATGTAATAGTATATCGTGAACGGAATGCAACTGTACAACAAGAGAGAGAGAAAGAGCGGACTGCAGCAGCAATGGGAATGTGGATTTTTGTTTTCCTTTTCGAATCCCGGGACCATGTTCGTTCGTGCTGTGTGTGTGTGTGTGTTTCTTGTTTCGACTTGTTTCTTTATTTCTAACCTTTGCTACACAGATGGCTGGATCTAACAAGAATTAGATATGAAACTGGAGTATCAGTCTTGTAACGGAAGTGTATGTCTGCTTTTATTTATTTTTCGTTCTTACGCGAACGAGAATTTTATACTACGTAGAAATCAGAAATAGAATTTATCAGATTTATATATAGAATAGAATTTATATCAGATTTATATATTGCGCACACGCGCACAAAATTTCTTATTTTGTGCACATTGCAGTATCAAAATGTATACAACTTGATTTTAATGATGATACAAATTGAATCCCTCTATAACTAGCGTTTACAGCGGTTTTATTTTATAGCGGCGGCGGAGATTTGAGGAAAGATGTTCCAGGGTGTAAAATAGGGTGCATAAGTAATTTGTCGTTTATGTATAGGAGGGATAGCGCGGCAGGTCGTATTGTACCTCGTACGGCAGTCCACTTTACGAGCGGTTCCTCGTGTTACGGCCCAGACGGGATATTTTGTTTAAATAGGTGCGTTTTACGTTTTCGATAAGGCGTGTGTACCAGGTGTCCTCTCTCTCTATCTATCTCTCTCTTTCTCTCTCTCTCTCTCTTTCGGTGAACCTCGAACGCGGTGTTCAGAACACCGACCATCAGTTTACGAGCTCCGATGTACAGACTAAAAGTCCGACTAAGAGTACTTAGAGATGTTCGCGCATTCCGGAGGGTACGCTTGACTCTCTGCGCGCAATATTCGATTCCGATGTAACGTTAAATTCGCTCAGCGAATAAACACGTGTGTTTTCTCGGCGTTTTAAATCAAGCGAACTACATCGCGCAAAATGCGAAAACGCGCGACTTCTCTTCTCTCAGAAAAAATTGCTTGAGATAATAGGGTACGCTTGAGGCGTGTATAAAACTTTATTAGTATTTTCATCAAACTTCATTTTAACTTTCGTTAGTGTATTTCGTGGTTATATATATATATATATATATATATAGACGTAAATTTAGTTCGGAAGTCGCGCAGTCTTTTCTGCGGTCGTAAAACGTGCGAATCAAGCTCGTAAATCCGCCATTCGCTAACACGTACCTGCGTATATGCATGAGCTATCATCGTTATTTAAGCCACACACGACACACGCATATTCACCGCCGCGGCGATGTGGAGAGCATTTCGTTGCCGGTTATCGGGTAACGCGAGAGGCTCGCTACGCCCGAACACGATAAACCGCGGTATCAATCACGACTTCGATCGTGTAATTGAACGCGAATAGGAGATATCGTTAATGGACGGTCGCGGAAATAAAATAAGGAAGGCGCGCTTCTTCGTAGATAGAGCGAAAAGAACGCGGAGATAGAGAACGCGCGGGAGACGGTAACGATCTTTTTCTTACACGGTCACGTGGGAGACATCGGACATCTTGAGCGTATCTATGAGGGCATAGAGAGTGTTTCGGAAGCGCAAGCTCGGGACACGATTGCATACGTGCGCGCTCGAAACTCCCGGTGGGAAATCTCGAAGCGGACTTGAGAGCGCATTAAGCGGTCTGTACCGGTCCCGCAGGTAACTCACTTAGAAATTTACGAATACGCCCGAGCTCCGGCGCACGCTAAGTTCATTTTCGACCGGCATTTTGAAAATACGCTTCAACGATCACTTGGCCGACTTTTCGAGAAGAGCTGTTCCAGTTTGCGACGCGCTTCTTGTCCGGAATTTCGAGAAGCTCGCGCGCGCGCGCAAAAGAAAGACGCAAGGGAACCGACACACATCAATGTCGGTCCTTCACTACGAGCAGGCGCCATTTTCGGCGAACTCGACGTTCGGAATCTTATATACAACGTTTATCTCCGCATCTATTTCCCCGAAGCTTGGTTTGTTTCCCAGAAGAGAGAGAGAGAGAGAGAGAGAAAACGGAAGAAAATCGATAGCGACGTTCGGCACTTCCTCTTTCGCCATCACAACGGAAAACTTGTTTAGAAAAGTGATCGAGCATGGATTACAAGGATAGCGTCGAGAAGGCGAAATGCCGGTTTTACACGGCAGCTAGAAATTTCGCGGAAAACTCCATCTCTCTTCTATAAAGCGCTCGGATGGTGATGCGTCTTCTTCGATTATGATAAAAGGTGTTCGCTATTTGCAGGCGCGCTGTAGATATAATATATATATATTACATGTATACATACATACATACATATATATATATATATATATATATGCCCTAAGTGTGCACGCCGAGTATGTTTCCTCCTTCGCGTAGCGCGATGTATAATACGATGCTCTCGAAAGTATAATACGCCACGTTGCCGCACACCGGCCGGTAAAACGGTCAAGCGAGAGGAAGAAGTATAAAGCAATTACCTCGGCATTATGCTCGTCTAGCTCGGGGAGGATCTCGATGGTGTGCGGCGTGTCGGGGCTCTCTGATCGATCGCGACCGGGCTATTAATTATCCCCCGAGATAGGTTCGCGAGCCAATGCACGTCGGGGTTAAGTGACTTCCTGGCACCGAGAAGCCATTGTTTTGTCGGACATCTTCCTCCCGTGGAAAAGGCTCGAGGATGAAGCTTTACGGATATAACCAGCCGGTAAAGTCCGTACACTCCCCCAAGTCGTGACCGAGTTCGAGCGCGCGCGATTCGATTGAGCTTCCGCCGCGCGCGCGATCCGAGAGAAAGGAGAAGAAGATTGCCTCCTTTTGTTCGTTCAGGACGTTTACCTCCAAAAAGAATCGACTGTCCGATACTGTATCGCTCGGATTAAAGATCTCGTTAGAAATGAATAATGGGGGAGCCTCCGGAGATTCCGCGAGTAAATGAATGACGCGAAAACCTTTCTTTCGCGATTCCGCTAGACGATTGCGGATATAATTTACGATCCGTCGTGGACTTGTACACAATCGTATATACATCCGACGTTTGAGTATAATAAGAAAGGACAATCAATGATTCCGTCGGTGTAAGTAAATGAATGATAACTTGACGTTACTAATATATATCCAGTTCCGTTCTTTCTTTTCAAGAGAGAAAGAAAGAGAGAGAGAGAGAAAGTCACGATATTAATGGCGTCGGGATAAAGTAAAAGCGATAATGCTACCGTGCGCTCTCGTTATCTTCGCGCGTTATTAGCGACAAGCGTTCCATATCGACAGAGGATCAATTTAATACGCACGATTAACGTCTGGCAGTGTCTGCGAAGTGTCCCCGGGTACTTTTTCCAGTCCGCCATAATGAAGAGTCGCTCCGATATTAAAAGTGCAAGAGACTGGAGGGAGGAAGAGGAAGCTGAGTGGCGGAAGAGGAAGGGCGGGCACCTTTATGTCGTGTTATATTGATGACTAACGACGTTATATATGCACGAAGTAATATAGTTACAAGCCGGAATCTCATTACCTGACATATAATTGGTAAGACGAAACGTTTTACCCTGATTATCTCGCTATTCTTTCCGTCCCGCTGTATTTATTTTTCATTATTTTGCTCTACCAGACGCGAGGATCGTCGACCCGCTCGATTCGGAAACCGATTCGCTCGGCGTGCTCACAGCAATCACCGAGTCGGATGATGCAAAATTTACAACAACTCAAATAATGTATAATCGTATCGTGTATACTGTGTGTCGGCGCACAATGAGCTAAAATAGCAGTTAGTCAACAATAACGGTTAATAATGTACATAATCGATATTTTATTCATTATTACGCGGTCTAATATAATTAATTCCCAGGCAATATATAATTATTTGACTGTTTTTTACGTTCTAACGATTATATGCATATTTGAAATCAAGTTAACAGTATGTTTGACAAATAGCTGCGAGATATGTTAAAGGCCGTCATTATTATACCTGCCTCGACTTGAAAGAGGAAATTTAAATGAGCGGACCTTACGATCTCTTCCGTGCTACTACGCTCCGTGATTTTAATAAGAGAGCGCGCCGGGCAAAGAAAGAAAGATATAAATAAAATAGTAGACATTTGAAAATAGTAGACTATTTGAGGATTTTATATTGAAGTTTTAGTAGACACAATCTCCTTTCTTTAAAGAACGTGTGTGTGTGTGTACGTGTGTAGAATACAAAACTATCTTATTGCACACACAGATCTCTCATTGTGTACAGAGAGATGTTGTCTTGTACTTTTTGCATCGTAATTAACTTCTGTAATTTAACTGTTACAATCCACTTGATTTTGCCAGCGTGCATCACAATGTAATACTTCAGAAAGTCATCGTTCAATATTGTGTTTGCTTACATATATATGTATATATACATGTATATATACTACATATATATATATACATATATACTGACATTAAAGACATATATATATATATATATATATATATGTCTTT
>QVOA01012341.1:0-20706 GCA_014825685.1 Pseudomyrmex cubaensis | reverse complement strand
ACATCTTGCAAACGGCTCTTATTGACCATATTTATATTTCGTTAGTTTGAAACTTCAGAGCCTTTCCTTATTATTAATTGTTAAAAATAAAAAATGTCTGCGAACACGCAACGTCTCTCGGAACGTTTAAAAAAAAACCAACGTTCGAGATCACAGTTTGAAAAAAAAAAACGTTTATTCGAACATGCGCGTGTGCAAAAATTAACAGATTCGAGTTCTATCACGTAATGTCCAACATTCGCGCGTGCAATAAACGTGTATTTGATTTCTCATCTTTTTTTTTCTAAATAAGATTATCGCTCGGTTTTACACTCGGTTTTCTAATTAACCACCCTCTCCACTTCTCGTTTCCGCCATTCGGCGGCGAAATCCGGATGAATTTTGGCAGCGTTGCATCGATCGCCAGCCCCGCAGAGAGAGAGCCGCAGCGATCCGGGGAACAACGAACTACCGCGAAACGTACCTGCGTGTAACACCAGTTCTCGGCTACGGGGGTGTTCACTTCCGGTGGCGGCGGGCTCGGGACGCGGCTCACCGCCATACTACTGCTGCTGAGCAAGTTCGAGCTGACCCGCGACGTCTGAGGCGCACAGTCGCTCACCGCAAGTCTGCAACAAAACAAAAGAAAGAATCGTCCGGTTAATTCGGGTGAAACATTACGGGGGAGGCACGCGGAGGGCGACGAGTTTTGAGTCATCCCGCCGTGTGCGCGTACATACATATATATACAATACACATATACGCGCGCTATTACTCGCTCGGAAAGTCGTTAATAGTGTGTGCGCGCGCGCGCGCGCGTGCTCGTGTTACGTCAGAGGAGTAGGTCGTCGACCTCTCCATATTTCTGGACGCGATGGGACAGACGGGCTCATTGAATTAGCGTAATGGCGTATACACGTACTGACGACGCGCCGCTCTCTGCGTTCGACAGGCCGAAACGGGTAATATAATTGTAATGTCGATAAAAAATGAAATTCTCCGCAAACTTTAATTTGACACGTAAAATATTGACGAATTTTCTACGAATTATCAAATATCGTTTTTAAATAGAGATCGTAATAATGAATACCTCACGCTTGTATTCGTTTAAATCGTGTATTTCCTGTACGTAACACAAACACGTCATCTCATTCTCACGATGACGAAACCCCTTTTAAACGCGACTCTGTCTCTCTCTCTCGATCGCTGCTAATTGAGCTACTTGAAAGTAATGGATCCCCCCCCTCTCGTAAGCGAGTCCTTCGGAAGGTAAGGTCATCTCATCGACGGTCGATCGATCGCGATAGATCCTACTATCGAGCGCCGGCGTTGCATATCGCGTTGTCGAGCGGTAGGAGAAAAGAAGGAGAAGGAAAAGAACAAAAGACGAGGAGCGGGGAGAGAGAGAGAGGAAAAACAAGGATGAAGGAAGGAGAGTATGCAGGACACGCGATGGTGCTCACGTGCGGTGCCAAGTACGGAACCGCTTCGGAAGGCGAGTCAAGTACGTTAGCCCCGCAGGTTCATCGGACGGCCAGATCGGGTCACCCGCGGCGGACTCGACCAACCAGGAAACAGAAACTAAATCGAACGAACTCTCCGCGAGTCGAGTTTGCGTCTAGCTCTCGTGACACGCGTGTCGAGATTTCGCTCGTTCGTTGCGGCGCCGAAGGTAGGATATCTTTTAAACGAGAAACTCGCTTTTAAAACAGCGCGTTCGATAATGACGGAAGTAATTTACTGACGAGTAAAACAAGACGCTTTAAAAGTAACGAACAATAAAACCGAGGGGAAAAAAAGAGGTGGAAATAATTGGCGTAAAAAATATTAACGTCTCTCCCGAGTGCGATAAAATTTATTAATGAGAGTGAGAAATACCGATTTATGAAACTTAGTGTAACGGATATTTGGCTTCTGTTGTATATAGACAAAAAAACTTATATTATTACACGAGCAGACGAAGATTCGCGTCGCGGAGAAAGTGCAGATCTCGCGCGCGGGAGAAGAGCAGCTGCACATCTTCTGCTTCAATTAATTAAAACTTGAACGCGAGCCGAATCGAATTGCCGATCGCGTTAGCGTATTATTATATCCGTTAGTATTCTCGTATTTTTTTGCGGACGCGGAGGTACTTTCGTTTGGCGAATTTCTCCTGTTTCGCGCGCGCGCGAGAGAGAGAGAGAGAATTGCATCGCGCCCGGTACTTTTGTGAGCGGATCGCGTTCGCCGTTTCGTTCGTTCGGTGTGCCATAACTTTCACTTCCAACGCTTACTCCCACGTAGTTTTTGCGCTAGATACCACAGCCGTAGGCATTGCCAGACCGCGCAAATGGGAGAGCAGTCTCGTTTTATTCGAGAGAAAGAGACAGCGCGATTTTATCGTAACGCCGCCGATCCGTTTGGTGAGAAAGCAATCGCGGGGCCCGACCGTTAGAAAGTACAAGCGAAACGACGTTTCCGTCGATGAGAAAACATTTGGAGCGTAGGATGTCGAACGAACTCTAAATTGAGAACTGGCGAAAGAGAGAAATCATTGGTAAAATCAACAATCTCTTTTTGAAATTAATTTCAATGATTGTCGCAGCAAATTACGTGTAAAAGTGTGTTCCACATAAATTAATTGGTTCAAAATATAAAATTACTGGACAATTTATTTAAATATCATCGCACAAATGAAACTGATGCAGTTTTTTTTTAAAGCGACAGATTTGACACATCGTGTTGTTGACTATTTGTCTATTCGCTTGCGGCATTTGAAAAACAATTTCGTTGAGAAAAAAAAAAAAAGAGGTCGGGAAGAAACGGACTCTAGATCGGCATCTCTTTGTTTCGAGCGATCGAAACATTCGAGCACCGACTCGGTGGTCGAAGCTTGCGCAGGCGTGGACCTCGGGGGCTTCGAGAGTTCAGGGGAAAGTAGAACGGAGCCCCGGCACACACAAGCTCGCCGGTGAAAACGAGGAAGTTAGGTGAAAACTGTCTGTAGCGCGCGTCGAAATCACGTAATTATAGCGACCGAGTCCGATATTGCGCGCGGGTACAACCGCTTCTTGCCAAATCGCGCCACGCAATTTACGCCGCAACACTTCGAGAAACGCTTTTGTTTTTCATGCTCGCAAAAGTTGAAGAAGCTCGCGTATATTTCCGCGCGCGTTCTGTAACGCGAAAATTGATCTCTTGACAAAACAATATCTATCCGTCGATTCAATTACGCTCAATTTATCAATTCGTCATTTCACCCGTATTTTCAATTTGTCGGTCGGAGAACAACGCATCACGCCACGTTATCATCTCATTTTACATCATCCCTTTCAATTTCGCAAACGATATGTATTCCCCCGAACGCGGCGTGTTTTTTTTCAAACCGCTAATGAACGTAATTGAACCGGTTGCTATGTAATCGCCGATAAGGACGACACACGAAGGTTGACGCGACGCGCGAAGGTGAGCTTGCGCGGTTTTTCGACGAAAATATATCGCTTTTTCGCTAAGTCTAATAATAATAATAAGAACGCGAACGCCGCGAATGAATTCGCGCAATCGAATCTCGCGCCTTTCCCTTCCCGCTCATCGTCGTCATCACGCTCGAATTTAGACAGACCGCACCCGTTTCCCGTATCTGTGCGTCGCCGACGCATAATTAGATACGTTTATTTCCATATCTGATTCATCCGGTCGTTTCGTAAGACCGGTAGGTAGGTGGGCAGGCAACGCGCGTCAGTCGACGACGCGACACGCGCTCGCGGAAAAAACGCGATGGAAAAAAAAAAAAAAAGAAGGAAGTTTCAATGTCAAGAACGGAAGGTCGCGGAGGCGACCGAGTGCAACGTAGCGCGCACGTGGATAAAAATATATATCGCCGCCTTTACGGATTATCGCGATTACGCGCGCGTTGCCGCGAATACGCGCGCGATAATCGACGGAAACAATCTTATTCGGCGCGTTTCTGCGAAATCGAAACTCACCGCTCAGAAGAATGGAAAAACTTGCGTAAAAATGTCTCGAAAACAGTCGGTTATCGAAATTGCGCGAACACGCGGTTTAAATAAAACTCGCGCGTTGTAAGAAAAGTTGTAAAATTATGTAACGCAACGAAATATTCATATTGCGCGACATCAAGAAACATTTATATGGAGTTCATTAGTATTGCGGACGGATGTATTCTGACGTTCGATTATATTTAAGGAGCAAATTCCGACATCCGAACGCGGCGCTTCCTCTGCCGACACGTGGCGTAGTGACGTTCGTAAAGCCAGGACCTTGGCGTATATACCGACAACAATAATACACAACCTTGATACTTGATTACATAGCATATTTGACGTTTTCCTTTTCTGTGTTACGCTGCTTTTCCGCCGATTTTTCCACACACGCGATTCTCTCGTACTTCTGTCTTACCCTTTGTACCCTCTTTTCCTGTTATTGTACTCCGAATACTTCAATTTTTTATCACGAACTAAGTGCGATACGCAATATTTATATTTCGCACGCGTTGATATAAATAAAGACGCGTGACGTACGTGCCAGATGTGATTTGTAGATATTCGTAAAACTTGTAGCAAATGCTAAAAATAATCACAGACACAAATGACAGAGGCGTGACAGCTAATAAAAAAAATAAAACAAGTTCCCAATCCGATAGCATCTTCGAATCTAACTCGAACATCGCGGTTTCTTTCCCCGTTGCCCTAGTTAAAAAAAAAACGCATTGTCACTCAGAGACTAGAGAGGGGAGGGGGAAGGCCCTTGACCAAACAAAGGGAAGTGGAGAGAAGGAAAGTGGAAGAAGCCGCTCGCCCTTTCCGTCGGTCGATTTTCGCAGGAAAGTCAGTATAGACGAAGGCGGCGAAGAAGAAGAGGGGGCGAAGTCAAGGCTGACGCTGCTTGGCGTAAGCCGAGTGTGTGATAAGACAAAGGCTGACTTTCCTCAAGGGCGCCGCGACTTCGCCTTCGCGTTTTGCACGCGCCAACTTGTCGCTCGCGAGGACAAGCGCGATCGCTCAGCTCTCGCTCGCTCGCTCGGCGAAGAAGACGAGGGGATGGATGATGATGGTTCGAGCCGCTTGCTCTCTCTCGGGAACCAGTCCAACCCAGCCTTGGGCCTCGCAGCCGGCTGCACGGTAAACAAGCTGCTTGATCTATGCAAGCAACGTGGGGTATATGCCGTAACGCGCGGAAACAACGAGAGAATGGGGAGGAGGATGTGCGGAAACGGTTGCCGCATCCACGTTTTCGTGAGAAAGTGATAGAAGAAACATCCATGCCCGTGTGTGCGAGACACGTTGAAGCGTCGCATATCTCGATTTGATACGGCGACGCTTTTGAACAACCGTCGCCATCTTAAAGATTAAACACTTGGCGGTTCACAAACTTGGATTGGAAGGAGCTTCCGTCGCGCTCCCGAAAGGGATTTGTTTCAACTTAAATAAAAACCGAGAGAATTCCACGTATCTTTCGCGGTGCAACAACAGGAAAATGTTTGCTCGCGTTACGCGGTTTCTTGTTTGAACTATGGTTTTCTCCCAAATTCTCGGTATCTACAATATATTATCGCGCGCGCGCGCGTGTGTGTGTTATCGTGATAAACTTTTGCTCTCGAATCGTGAGCGATCGCGCGAGAAGTGCTAAACTCGTTCGGCTCATCAAACAATTACGTAATAACGGAGGAGAGAGAAGACAGATATAAACAGGTGTGAAGGACGAGGATTAACACGTAGCAATAAGAAATCGCAACATCTTACAGCGCGCGCGCGCGCAGAACTATCGAGTTTCTAAATAATGGTACATCGTGAATCAACTTGCTTGTTTGAAGAATCGGTAAGAGAGTGCGCGAGAGAGAGAGAGAGAGACGTGTTTATTATTTGTTAGCCGCCGCGGTGAATCTTTCTTCAAGCGTGTGTGTGTCATGACATTTCTGCACGATATACGGAATGACGTAGTTTCGGCTTTATCGTGAGCGAAAATAAATGAGTGATTGGCGAGCAAATGAGTTTGTAACCGAACGATTTTCCAAACACAAAGATAAAAGAGACAGAAAAGATAAAAATAAAGAATGAGGAAAAAAGAAAGAAAAAAAAACAGAAAGCTCCTAATATTACACAGTGATATTAAAACCCACACACGTCACATTGTATATGGTATGTAAAATTTGAATTGTTGTTTTTTTTTTTAAATAATCTTTAAATCTATTTCCATCCTTGAATATTTTAGTCGCGGTTTCAGTTTACACCGTTCCCGACGTGTAACATTACCGCACAACTTGCATTCATCACAACTTCGCTCGCACTGCGTCGATTCAAGGTTCATGGTTGCGATAAGAGGCATATGAAGATCTTTTCGTACAAAGAACGTCGGCGCGAGAACGTCGCTTCACTCGGACGAAATATATACGTGCTTAAATATTTGATTTGAAACACACATTTCGCAAAAGTCAAATAACACACAAAGTGAAGTAAATTAATAAAATTGATCGCGAAAAAATATTTTCCTCGCGAATTAATTTATTTCAACACGGTAGAGCTACGGAATGTATAAGTAACTAAATCATTGAATATTATAGTAAAGAAGTCGTAAGAGAAGTTTAAAAGAAATTTTTGTCGAGAACGTCTCTGTATAAACGTGAAACGTTATCTATGTTTGAACGTCGTTAAAATTTATGAAAAAAAAAAAAAAAAAAACAAGCAATTTATTGCGTAAAATTTGAACTTTTAAAATAGATAATTTACAAACACATAAATATTTCTCGTTTTTTCTGTCTAATTTTAATTTATTTGAATTTTTATCTTACTAGAATTTTTTTAAATATTACATTTCTTTCCTAACACTTTGTTTATTTAAACAGACAATTAAAAATTGAATCTTTTTTGTTTCTCCTCTCTTTCTCCAAATGATCTCATAGTTACTGCAATGTTCGTACTTTTCAATGAGATTCGTGAGCGCGGGATTACGATCAAAAAAAAAAAATACTCTCGCTAACGCGAAGATGAAAGGATTTCCTGAGCTGCGCGACGTTCGTCCTTCTAGGGCCGAAGGATTGCTTTTCTTTAGGATCTTCGCAAAGGGAGGGAAGCTCCCCGGGACCCGACTCGTTTCTAACAGGGGCCAGTGCCCCGGTACGTGGGATATACTGGACGACCTTGGGCCTCACGGCCAATTTGCGAGGTCCGTTCCTTGCAGATGCGCCCTTACGGCCGTCTTATTAGCCGCGAAAGATGCTCGGAGTCCCACAAAAGATATCCTTGCGTTTGTCCCTTTATGCGCGACGAATATAAATGCTTTTGGACACGCTTCCGATTTAATAATCGCTACTTATTCATCATTGTTTAACGGCAGTTCGACTGTCTATCCTTTCTCTTTTTTTTTACTTCTCACATTCCCTCATTTTTTTTCCCCCCATTAAAGCACTGACGTAAAGTAAACGTTTGTACGTGTATATTCTTTTTCCGCGTGTTCTTTCAAACAATTTAATTACAATGAATAACTTGCTCCGCAGACATGTATACACAAAACCGCACTGCTTGTTTTTCTTTCGCGCGTTCATTTTCTTTTGAAACATTCATGAAAAAATTTACGCGTCATGCATTTTGATGTTATTGCAAATTGCGAAGTTATTAAACTTTGCGGCCAATTTGGCCTCTGATTGAACATACCACGTTTGTTTGCTTAACGTTTAGTTGCTCAGCGATAACTTCGATAAGCTCGATCTCGCACACTGTAAAAAAAAAAAAAATTGCGTACGCAGCTTTTCTGCGAACTTGATACTCCGATATTGACTCTTTTTGCGACATTTATTTCTGCGCGTTCTTTGTGTATCTGTTATTTCGATAACATAAAGAAGTCATTAAAAGTCGGTATACAGCACATTTTGTGCGTATCATTAACTGCGTATCAGCATTTTGAAGTATTTAAAGTAGTAGAGGAAAAACACGCAATCTATATCGTTCAAGTGCAAAAAAATTTAGCGCGGCGACAAATTTTATTGGCCCTGGAATAATTCATGCGCGGACGTGGAGGAGGAGATATCTCGTTACAAATACACACACGCTCTTTTAGAAAAAAAAAAAATCTACCCTCTGTACGTTTTAATTTGTAGAAAAATCGTACAAGTGGCAAGCTTCAGAAACTTTTGCGTTTACAAAACTGGCTCTTTGTGATTTGAAATAAAAGATTCAACGCAGTCGAAAGGAAAAAAAAAACCACGAAGGACAAGATGGTTTTCACGGGAGCTGTTCGTCTGGCTTCTTTTGTAACGGGGAGTTAGTTTTGAATTGCGAGGGATTCGTCGTCGACGTCCATTACGAAAGAGGGAAGGCAAACCCTCAAGGGGGACGTACGGCCCTGTACCCTTGAAGCCGAAGGTTGCCACCGAGGGACAACCTTTCTTCCCTCCACCGCGCTTTGCCTTCGCCTCCACCACCACCACCACCACCATCGCCGCATCTTCCTCTACCTTCTTCTTTGTACTCGGCTTTATTTCATCGAGCTGCGGACATCGATTGGCCTCGACTCCCATGCTCTACAGCTATAATAGCATTCAAATAATATGCTCCGAAACGTAAATCACGGACAGAAAAAAAAAACTAATAGCGACGAGATATCTCGCCGCGATCGCGGATTTGAAAACAAACTCGAGATTTATATCGTTGCCAAAACGGGGCTTCAGAACGATCTCGTTGTCTAAATCTCGTTATCGTCCAAACTCTCAGAGATTACCTTGTGCAAAGTTACGTAAAAAAAAACATGAACAATAAAATTCTGGGTAGCGCAAGTTCTCGAAAAGTTCCGTGTACCCCGGCTGTGTAATTTACTTTACTTTTTATTCTCGAGATTTACAACGAAACTGTTTCGCGACGCTTGAACAATGTGTGTTAATAAAAGCCTTCGACGAAATATATCGCGCGCGCGCGCGCGCGCGCGATCGTAATTGGAATGTCGCAGCGCGTTAAATCGAAGTGACAGGATCGCGAGAGACGGTAATTGACGTTATTCGAAATACGGATAGGTGTTTTAATTTACGACGATATTGTTCGACATATATGAGTAATGCCGCGGCAACGTACGCGGTGATGGCAATCGTAACAGTATTACTATTGACAGTGGTATAGTAGTAGTAACAGCAGTATAGTAACAACAGACACGCTTACACCGACATACACGTGTACGTATATCTCGACGACCGCGCGCGCGCGCGCGTGCTACCAGCTGTTCGACGGACACAAAGGACATTCAAAGCCGTTCCCGGCGTTTGCGCTCCGTGCGCGCGTGCTGACGAGAAAATATTGTGACGCAAACGATAACTTTTTTTTTTTTTTTTTTTTCCACCGCAAACGCTCGTAGCTCTTTTTACGACCGTGACTATGAGATAAACGAAGTAATTAGCTATTCATTTTGTAACCCACACAATCGCGTTTCGAACATAGCGAAAACATGAATATCTCTACAGCCTGTGTTTTTTTTTTCTTTTTCTCTCTTTCTCTCAAACAGTTTTTCCAATGAGCCACGACAATGTAAGATAATCACCTCTTTGAACGTTCAATTATTCGTTTTTAAATGTTGAAAACGTGCAAACATCCCGCTTCGATTATTCAAAACTCATTTTATAAAATGACTGACTTACAGTCGTAAGACGACAAAAAGTCGTCGTGTATATATCCGACGCAAATTAATTACAGTGGAATCTCGTTTGTCCGGATCTCTTTTTTATCCGGAACGACTGAGACCCAAACCTCTATTGTACGAACTTCCCACCAGTCACCGTCGGTGGACCTCTATTTACCGAACGTCCAAACTCTCTATTATCCGAACTATAACGAAACATGGTGGGGATGCTGGTGGATCCCTCTATAAACCGGAAAACTCGGTTACCCGAACGTCCCCCGATCGATCCGGGTAAACGAGGTTTCACTGTAATTTTATAAACATTTTCACATATGGAAGTTGTGTTATGTAAAAAAGTTCACGAAGATTACGGTTCATTACTTCGTTGAAATAACTGTTCTAAAATAAAACTAAAGTTTCGAAAAAAAAAAAAAATTATAATGAACTCGAAATAAACTTTCATCCAACATCGAGTTTATAGATGATTAACCTTTGATCGGATGTGGGAGGCAAGCGATCCAACAATTCCGTTCAATGTCTATAGTTTCTTGCACGAGCGCAGTCCTGTGTTTTGCAATTCCCATACTAATTTTTCTTCCCCGATAAAAAAAAAAAAGTGCGAAACGTCATCTATCAGGTTAATATAACCCCCCCCCCTTGACTCAACCGCTATTACGATACCATAAAGCAGTAACTAGATATTAGAGATGAGCACGACAGCTGCAAAATGATTGATGAACAAATCGCTATACAGTTCTCTCTCTCTCTCTTTCTCTTTGTGAATTACACGTAACGTAACCTCGCGGCGCAACCTGTTTCATCGTGAATGACTTTCCTTTCGTGACGTAACACACACGACTTCTTCGACGACATCAACCAATTACACAAATTTGACAGCAAAACTAAGAAAAAACTAATAAAATTCTAAACCAATCGAGAATGTCGCGACGTTTTTTCGAAAATCGCGGAATTCGTGTGGTTTTTTACCTGTCAAATTCGCGCGACAAACAACAATGCCAATTAGGAGATAAAGCTGTCATGTAACAATCGGGCACACGAGCGTTGTAAATGTCGAGAAAAACGAGCATCACTCAGACGCGACGTGACAGTCGAAGTTGGTAAGGCCGTCGCGGAATTAACGAGTGGTGATGCGACGGTGAGAGAAAGACGCGTAAATAGGAAAAAAAAAAGGCACCTGCACGCATCTGCGAGTCGTCCGCAACTCGAAGGTCGCGCCGGGAATTACACGTGCGACAAAAGTGCAACGATACGGAAATGCGCGAGATAGGCGACACAATATAAAAGATGCATAGGTTATAGAGTCGGGTTGATAAGACGATTCCGTATAACTCGCATACTTGCGCACATTTCCGGAAGAAGAGCGTATAAAGCGCTTTAACATATCGAGTTTTTTTTTTATCGCGAAACGATTAACGATCGCGCAATGTCACACGACAACGCGCGAATAAAATCCTGTCAACGTCGCGCGCAACAACGTGTGTGTTTGCATCTTGAGCAACAAAATTCCGATACTTCAAGGAAAAAAGAGAATCGCCCGATGTGATTCAAAACAACGCTTGAAATCGGCAGAAGTTTAAAATTAAACGAGTTTCATAATTTTTATCGCGTTTTAGATACAAGTGGGAAAATTGCAAATTTGATCTTAATCTCGTTTAATTTAATTTTAATCTCAGTTTGGTTTTCTCCATGAATTTAACATGTTACAGAAATACGTTGCAATCTTACGAAACAAAGTTGGCGCAAAGTTTATAAATACCTTGTTTGGGGTTTATTTATAAATTTTTCTGAAACTAATTAAACTTCGTAATCGAGCAAGCGGAGTAACTGCAATTCTCTGCACAACCTTGCGAGCAAGTTTCGCGTTTACGGGAAGAGCTTATAGTAGTGTCAAGGATGTTTCTCACAGGTGCACACACACACATGCACACCCCGAAACTGATTTGCGAGTATTAAATCATAGATCATGAGTGGAGAATTGCGGGTCTCGAAAAAGCTTTGGGTTCCGAGAATTTGTTGATACGCGTGATTCACGGCTTTTAAATCCGATGCCTCACACGGAGGCGCATACGAGCAGGAAGTAATGACTAACGGTAATGAAACACTATCCTATTGACGAAACTGGAAATATCGTCACTGCGTACCAGTAGTAGAATTCCGCAATACGTGCTTGAGACGTATGATTTAACATTCGTTAAAAAAATTTTGTGAATATGTTTGACATTTTTGGAAAAAAACGTAAAAATTCACGATCACGCGTGAATGTTTATTTTTAACACGTTCGGAAACGAAGTTCAAAAATAGATTTGATTCGAGAAATAAATAACAAATAAAAATGTTGCATCTATCCCTTATGAATAATAATTGTTTCGCAGAAATAAAAACATGCAAAAATAAATTTTAAAACTTGTTTCAGATTACAAGAAAAATGTTAATAAATAAATACGCGTTGTAATAAATTTACGTCGCGAGAAACATACGCGATGAGTATCAACAATTTACAGTTGGCAATAAAAAATGTGTTACAGCAGAGCTGAAAGTTTTTAACATTTTGAAAGTAACATTCGAAACTAAAGTTTGTTGTCCGGAAAAATCTTTTCGAATATTCGATTTCGAATTCCTATATTTCAAGTGTAGAATTCTCAATGTTTCTGTAAAACATACTTTTTCATTAAAATATTGGTTTTTTGGAGTTTAGAAATTCGCGAAAGAAGTTACAGAAATAAAATAACCTCAAGATAAACACATATTGAACGCTAAATAAAAGGTTGTGTGTTCTCCGGAATAAAAATAATGAAAAAAATTCAAACACATTCGGTAAATACACGCCGAGAAGGTAAAGGCAAGTTTACTCTCCCGACATTCTACTTTCGTTCGGCGACATTCACACAGCCAGCAGGTCGGACCCGTCGAGAGTCCTCGTCGCAAGCCTCGACAATAACGAACGAACGAACGAACGAAGCACGAACAAACGAAGGAAGCATGATAAACGTTGAGGGAACGTTTCTACGTTCGAATTCCATCGTGTCTCGCGTTCACGGTCGGACGTGTCTATATGAAAGCAGCAGCAGGCGGAGAATCGTCGAGGCGTGACGAGGCCCACATCAGGCAGCCTCAGGAAGGTCGGCGTCTAACGTAAAAAGGTGTATTCACCTTGATTCGCGGCTCTTTCGTTCGCGACTTGACCAAGAACTTTCCAGTCAGACAGCGCCGAGCGCGAATCGCTCGACGAGCGAGAGAACGCGGACAAAAGAAGGAACGAACGGACGGCTAATGGCCATCGCGATACTTCGCCTCTGCTTGTCGTCGTCGTCGTCGTCGAAGGGACGACCGGTCGTTGACCGTCGTACCTTCGTCGACAAATTTCAAAGTTGGCAACCGCGCGATTTTAAAGAGATTTCCGCAAGAAAATTCTCAAGAGAATCCGCGAAAGAAAGAAACGTCCTCGCGTTAACTTATAATAAAAATACGTCTAGTTCTTCTTCTTCCCACTTTATATACAAATCTAATTTCATTTACGCGCAATTATTTTTGTTTTATTCGGTGTAGTTTTACGCGTTTATTCTCACGATCAAAATCTAATTAATTTTATTATATACATCCTTAAACTATCTAAGAGTGTCTAAAGAATCTCGGAATTGACTCGAACCGTTTCTTTTTTTTTTTTTTTTTCGAACGATCGTAGTAATTTCAGCCGGTAGCTTTACTGTCAAAAGGGGAGAGAAATTCGGGAGGAGGAGAAGCGTCTTCTTGGTCGGCATCGCATATGTTCGACGACGCCAGCCGGCTTCGCGGATCGATGCGATTACTCTCCGCCGTACCGGTCAAACAGACAAACGTCTCCCCCTCCCTCCCTCCTGCTCCCCTCCGGTTAGCCCCGGACGGGCGAAGACCCACCCTAGCTCCGACAACGGCGAGCCGTACGAGTGTACGTACCGCGCCAGCGGCATCCTGACATGAGACAATCCGGGCCCGGTGGGTGTCGACAGCAAGGTATCCAGATCTGCGAGCAGCTGCGACTTGTCGTTGACACTATATCCCACTACTGGACACATGCGCGCGAACAATATTTCGTCCTTGAATGAGGCGCGAGCTTGTCATAACTTCCGGCTAGACCGCTGAGGAAAGCACCCTCTTTCCCTTTTTTTCTCTCTTTCTCTCTCTCTCTACGTATATGTATAGATATATATATATATGTGTGTATGTATATATAATATATCTTTTTCTTTCTATCTTTTTTTTTTTTTCGTTCAACCGACGTCGACTCGACGATCGAGTACGAACGGGGGTTGATATATTTGCGCGACACACGATCGACGACAATAATGACAATTACCCTGTTGCGTGACAATTTCGGAGTCCTTCCTCCCCTTCGGTATCCGTCACTGTCACCACCGCATTTTCACTGACGTATATCCGTGCGGCGAGAGCACCGAAAACAGCAACGACGGCGGCGGCGGCGGCGACGGCGACGACGAGACTTCCCGGAGAGCAGCGCGACTGTCGTTCGTTGCGATCGTGGCGACGAGAGTGGCGATGCGCGGACGACGACAGCTCGTGGAATCAATTCGGAGGAGACGAGCGAAGAGGCGGCGCAAAGCTCCGGCTTCGGCCAACCACCAACTGCGCTTCGATCTCTCGTTCCGTCTCTCTGTTTCTCGTTTCGGTTTGTCTGCTCTCCTCGTCCAGCTGTCGAATTCAACCGTGCACACGTGCAATTACGAACCCTTTACCAAGCGCCCGTCTTTCTCTCTCTTTCTCTCTTTCGTTTTTTTTTTTTCTGTCACGGAAAGATACTCTCTTCGCGATACTCCTCGTGATCCGACTCCGTCTACGGCGCTGGTTCGACTGAATGTAGCTACTGAACACCCACTGGTCCCCACTCCCGAACACATCGCTTCGACAGAAAACGGACGTGCTCGGCTGTGCTCGGCTCGTTCCGCGATCTCGTGTCGTGCCAGAACGACGATACGATCTCCCTTCGTCCCGCCCATCGCGTACCCAAGGCTCTCTCTCCCTTCCTTCGCACCCTTTCTTCACCCGCCCTACAGGAAATTCTGTATGTGTGTGTGTGTGTGTGTTGTCCGGGCCACTCGTCTCGCTCCGAAATTGTATTAAACGTCGTTTCCTGAACTCTGACCACGGAGTTGTTTCGCAACTTGCTGATCGACAATTTCAAAATTTAACTTTCAAACTCGTTCATTAATTGATAAACAAATTCAAGCAAGCGCAAAAGTCCCGATGCGTGTTATCATCATATTGTGACACATATCGGAGATATTGTGTAAAAGGTAAAAAGATAAAATATTACTGCGAATCGAAACTTTTATATGTCCCTGAAGAGATAAATAACGGTGTCGAGTTTGAATACCTTCTACGCTTTACTTTTGACAAAGGCACATCCCCGGTCGAAGATTAAGGGGGACGATACATCGAATTTATTCTGAAGACGAGGGTTTCCACGGCTCCAAAAAGAAGGGATGCGAAAGAGATAGAACCGCCCTCGATCATCCGGTTAGCTCGTGGAAACCCTCTTCGAATAAAAACACACACGTTTCTCTGAAATGATCGGATTTCAGATTTTACGAACACCTAGCTATGAAAGATATCAAAACTAGCAAACTCTCCAAAAAGATTGTGTATTATTCACACTTTCGACAATTAATTTTGACAATAGAAATTAAAACGTCCTTTTTTTTTATCGCGAGATTGATTTACGTGTTCCGGACACGTACAATACCGTGTACGATAAGCATCTCGATGATTTTCATACGGCACCGGAAACCGTGGCGTCTGTTCGACGAATTATGTGAAAAAAAGGGGTCACGAAAATGTTTTACGAGCCCGTTTAAGGTGCCTTCCTCTCGGAGGGATCGGCGTCAATGGGACCGTGACGTCGTGCCGGAATCACGCACAACGGTCGTGACATTGTGAGAACGATGATACGGGAGAGAAACCGGAATACATTTCGGCCAAAACGCGTTCGACGGTTTACCGCACTGCAAAGGAGCATCCGGTGTATGTATACCAAAAGAGTTGTGAAAATCCGAGAGAGAGACAAAAAAAGAGAAAATGTAGCTTGCAAAAGTTTTTAGATTTTAAATAAAAATGAAAAGAATCTCGAATTAATATATAATTAACATATAAATTAATATATAAATGTCAACTAAAGTACGATGGTAAAACTAACAATTGTCTCTCTTTCTTCAGACCTTAATAAATGTGCGAACAATAAATTATGTAGATACAAATAATTTTATCGATACATATTGAAGCCGGAAACTTTAATAACGTTATAAAACACCAAAACACCAATTTGAAATAAACAGGTTTGTTAAAAACTATTAACTTTCCTGTATAATAATAAGTCAGACTCGTCGTATCGATTACGGTTCAAACATGAAAAAAAAAATAAATAAAAATATGTTTTGGCTCGTTTCGCGAGAAACTTAATTCTCCACTTTTTGATCCGCGTTTTGCCTAAAACTAACTCGTGCGGGAAAGAATAATTTAAAAAAAATCAACAAATAACTAGTGAGAGTATTCGAAAAAAAAAAAGAAACTATCTTGCGATAATAAAATCCACCGTAGTATATAACAACCTTTCGAGTCGACAAGTTGAATAGCACCGCGCGTGGGAAATTGAACATTTTCGAACTTGAAGTTGATATTAATAAGCGTGGCCTCTCTCAGGGCGCGCGGGTTCCCCTTGACCCCCTTGAAAAACGACCCTCAGTCCGCCCCGCAACGAGCGAGGGTCGTTTCTCGAGACTTTCTAATGTATCGCTGTTTTTTCAGGGTTTTTTGTGTTTGCGTGTGCCTTCTGCTGTGTGTTTGCCATTGTTATTATTACCATTAAAGACTTTCACCGCTCTATGTGTTAACACAGTTTCCAGATATTACACGCACAGGCGCTCCATTAAATTTGTTATTTTTTTTTTTTTTTCATATTATTACGCGCCCGTGCTTCCTTCTTTGCATAGTTTTTGCAAAATGCCGCGTATTCCTCTTCATTGTGTCTCTTTTATCTTGTAAAAAAAAAAAAAAAAACTTTGAACTGACGAAGTTTTGTCGTCGCGAAATTTCAACAACGTTTTAGATCGTAAATTCGTAATTCGCCGAATTAAAAGGATATTGTTCTTCAAGATATAAATGCTCGTTTATATATATGTGTGTGTGTGTAATATCACCGTTCGCAAAGTTCGCGGCAATTTCTGTCGTAGATAAGTAAAATTGGGAACGCGATATATGTAATATAGGTGTAGTTACGACTGCCTTATTGCCGGCAGTACGAGCGCGTTAAACTTGGTTTAAATGTGTGAAGAAGTGTGTGAATGTAAAGTCGACCGCAATCACGCGTGGATAATCCAGTGACTAAGGGTCGCGCGTTCATAGCGTGTTCATTTAGTGGCGCTCAAATGCGTCGTGTGGTGCGTTTTTTTTTCTTTTTTTTTTTACGCCTGTTATTAATTCGAACGCGATCTTTGCAGACCGCGATAAAGAGATCGCACGTAAATAACACATTTGTTGCATATTTTATCGCATTATTATTGGTCTTTGAATGAATCATGTTTTTGAAAACAAATTTCGATAGAAAGTTTTCAGAGAAACTTCACAGAATTCAGCAAATTGTTATTTGAAATTCAATTTTGACGTAGGTACAAAATTGATAATAACGATTCAATTCCGGTAGGTCAATTTGTTCGAGAAACTTTTCCGCAGAAGAGATAGCTCGTTACAGAAGAGAGCAACTTTCTCGCGGTGATCCGTTGACCGAATCGAATTAAATCGCGCGCAGTTACGTCACGAAGAGATACCACTGTCTCCATTTTGCAAACGCGCGTGCATTCGGCAAATGTTTTGCAACGTTCGACAATAACGTGATTGGAGCGAGCAATTGGGAGAAAGAAAGAATATTGACAAGAAAGAAACAATAACAGATTAAAAAAAAACAAAAACTCAGAAAAATTAATATTAAAATCACGCGTATAAAAAATTTTCTAAAAAAAAAAAACAAAGGAGGTTCGAGATAAGAGCGCGAAGCAGATTACGCGATTCGCGCGAGTTTTGGGGCGTTGTTCCAGTTGAGACGCGCTAATATCGTATAGAAAGTGTTGTGGGGGAGAGCTCGAGAGAGAAAGAGGGAACTCTATCGCTCTCCGCGGAGGGCGGTGACGAGGCCAGGGGGACGGGGGGAAGTTGGAGACGACGATGGCGATGGTACCATGGCGAGGGAGAAAAGAGAAGAGACGCGACTGCTCGCAATGCCGCGAGAGGTGATTGCATTAGAGCGAGCGGGGTGGAGAAAAGGAGGGAGAAAAAGGGAAGACAGAGAAAGAGAGATCGAAGAGAGAAAGGGGGAGAACGAGAGGGCGGGAGTGAGGAAATGAGGCGCAGGCAGCAGCAGCAGCGGCGGAGGGTTCAGACGAGGTCAGGTCACGGGACGAGAGAACCGCTCGGCTCCGCTCCGTTCGCTCGCTCGGTCGATAGAACGAAGCTCTACCACCTATGCCACGCGGCGATGGCGGTGGTAATACCAACACCATGTCGAGCACTCGCCATGGCTAATGAGAGCGAGCGCGCCGTGGCACCACCACCACCACCACCACTATCGCCCGCCACTATACACAACCTACTACCACCGTATCGCGGACTCGGGCGAGTCCGATACGATTTCTCGGCGCGCCAGGGGAGCCTGGAGCAATGTACCCGTCGACACGTCCAATGATGTCTGATTAATGCGTGACTGGCTTCGATAAACGCGAAATACACGCGGGATACGAGAGATTAAGAGACAAATTGAGATGTATGCGCGCGAGAACATCGCGCGTTTATAATATCGGAAAGATTGTGTAGATATTATTTCATACGGGAAGAGAACGCCGGAGTTATCAATCAAGATGTACATTTGTGTTGGATAATAACGCGCGTATACAAATTTAGATTTAACGAAATTGATTTCTATTTGAGTATATCTCAAGTACCTATTTTACTTGCGTGTCGACGAAATCATTTTGCCGCGAGCGAAATTTAAAAAAATGTTATTTTAATACGCCGCTTTGCATGCTAATTGCAAAAATTCCAACGCAAATACAGCGACGAAAATATATACGTGTTTTATATTTTTATCGATACACACATTTATATTCGTTTGTTTGTGAATACATGTTTTTTTTATTTCTATAGTATTTGTCCCACAAAAAATCGTTAGAAATCGTCTACGCATTTTAATTTATTCTTTTGTCGTAAACCAGTCTCACCAGGTTAAAAGAATAAATTATTAATACTGTTTTTTTTTTTTCACGGATTTGTCGGATATGTAAATAGACGATTGTAAATGCGATTGTGTGACTGCGATTGTGCTCGTCAGGGTCACCGATTAAATGCCAAGTGAAGCGGTTACGAGAGATCCAATAGACTCGACAAAGCCGAACGTCGTCGTCGTCGTCGTCGTGAACTACCATTGTGCGTGGACTCCGCTTTTGCGTTATTCTCGCAAAGTGTTTTTTTTTTTTGTCGCTTATATTGTTCTCGAACACGCGCGAAGACATCTGTACCGAAAACACGTGTTTTCTATTACACCGAGACCGTGGGACACGCACACAAGCGACCTCGGGTGACGTCGGGCTGTCAGCTCGCTTCCTAAATATCCGCGTTTGTGTGAAAGTTTTCCGCGGATGAGAAGATCTATATTAAACGTCTGAAATTCGATAATACAGCGCTGTATAACCCGGCGATTTATATTTCCCGAAATCTCGTAATTCACGTCGGAACACGACGGAAGTCGATTGTTAACCACGGACGCAATATACGGACACACGATCAGATAAAAATAGAATTTATTAACCCGGCGGACCTTGTAACTTTTCTATTTCTGAAAACCCGAGATATTTAATGTAAATCGTTGCGTCTCGACGACGAGACAACTGACATTATACCGACGCGCGTTTATATGTATATACATATTAATTTGTTTCAGGAAATTTCCATTTCGCAAAAGATTAAAATGCTCGCGCGATTCAAGGAACGCGACGACAGAGACACGGAAAGTCTTCGCGTCCCTCGGGGAGAATCGGGCGCCGGAATTGAAGTGGTTCCGGGAGGAGAGAAATTACGCGCGGTGTCGTAAAGGGAGGGTTGGAACCGGGGGAAAAAAAAGAGTTTCTCCGAGGGACGAAAAGCGCATTTAGTTCGTGCACGGTAAATAAAGCCGAGATCGATAGTCGACGCGTATACACGTGCGGCTAAATGCGAATCCGCGCGCCGGCGAAGAAAGAACGAATGAGAGACTCGCGGACGCGCGCTTCACGGCCGGGTAATTGATCGTGGAAATGACTTTTACGATAAAACGGAGTCAAAGTCAAGACGCGGCGATCTGACACGGACCTCGCTCAACTCGGTCAAGGCGGAAGACCGTTAGAACACCCGTCGTAAGGGACGCGCGCGCTTTATACACGTGCCGACAAAATATATCGCGCGAACTCGCGCGCGTTCGCTGATCGCGCGAAACGCAACACGCCGCCGCGGTTCTCACGACACATCGCCGGGGATTCGATTAGCTCATATCGTTCCGAGAAACGTGTGTGCGTATCTCTGGGATCGAAGGCGGTTTCAATGGCGGACACAATGTTCGTACATAAATCTCGCTCGGCATCGCGCCGGATATTAAATTTGTGAAGTATGGCCTTTGTGCCGTACGATTTTATCATTTCGCTGAATATCCTAACATATGTTAACGTTCGAAAACTTTTCCTCGTGAAAGAACACCGCTGTGCTTCCGACGTGCTCGATCTCGACTTTCCCTTAATATATAACTGACCTAAGCAACAGACGTAGTTTTCCACTTTCTTTATTATGAGCTCTCTTTTCTCCCTCTCTGTTCCCATCTGTCTATCTTACTCTCCTCCCGTTTAGTTTTATTTTTCTTTTTGTTAATTGCATCGTTTTGTTAAGTTTGGTAATCTCTAGTTTCATTTGTTTATTAATTTTTATTACGTTATTTTATTTTTATTCTTCTATTGTTTACTTTTATTTTATTTTAGTTCTTATATTCTTTTGTTTCTTAACACTTACTCATTTATGTTGTTTAATTTATTTTATCTACTTTGTTAT
>QVOA01012340.1:0-13511 GCA_014825685.1 Pseudomyrmex cubaensis | reverse complement strand
AACGTCAATATAAAAATGACACTAACGCGGTTCAAACCCGAAAAACATCTTTGCATATTAATACAACACACCGCGAAAGCATCAAATATCGTATTAATTTTTAGTTTTTTTTAAGTGGACGTGTTTTTAAAACTAGACACAATTGAACGCGTGAGTTATAAATAAGTAATTATCTTTTTCTTTATAAACATTTTAAATTACATTGCACATTAATATTGCGCTTAATTGTTAATTATTACTATGTCTGACGGAGATTTGTGTTTAAAGCTCTACCGAAAGCTGTGATACGCATTTGAGTTTGTTAAAGCCGATTGATAGAGTCAGTTTGATCAATCGACAATGTACGTGTCTGGATAGATGTGGAAGGATTAAGGCGTTTGCCACGGGAAACACTGAACCGGTAGCTTCGTGGTTAATTGAGAATCTCGAGATATTGATCAATATGAGAGATCAATAAAGAAATAAACGAACAAAGACAATCAAAACATATGTTCAAGTGGTCATTTGTCTACGATTTATGTAGAAATTGACGTTAAACCTCGCTTGTTGCATTAGTCTCGATGTAGCAGCATTGTCCCAATGCCACTTTTAGCTTTATTGTGTTACAATTTTAATGTACTTTGATCTTTTTGGGTGTAGATGTAAAGTTCGTGTGTGTAAAATTACAGAAGAGTCTCTCTTGTGTATAAGTTTTTACTCTCAACTTGGTCTTTTGAATAAACAACAGTGGTTCCGATGAGTTAACTTCTCTTCTCGTGCTCATCTCAGTATCGTATTCTCTCTAGTTTCTTTTCTTTTTAAGATTAGGTGTTATTGTCTGATCGATATTTATACGCGCAATACAGTGTCGCGTAACTTATGCCAATAAGTGAGGAAAACAGAGGAAAGTTTACTCACTAAAACAGTTCGGTTACGAAGAATTGAATCATCGAAAGTTCTGTATGCCACATTTTTGAAAACCATTGTACCAAATTTTCAGTTTCTAAAGATTTTCGAATAAATGATTCTCGATTATTGCTTTAGTTCTGTAATTTGTTTTCTGTAGAATGTATACATATATTTTTGATAAATTTTTTAAAATTTTTTATAATTGCGTACGTGTCTTCTTATGAGACTAGAAGACCGAGTTTCAAAAGACTTGCATACTATTTAAGTAAAGTGCTTAAACAAAGACTTTTACTTTACAGCAGAATTTCGATCTCGCCGACGTTCATTCGAGCGTATGTTACTGCACACAAAGCGCAGATTTTACTCACGACGCTAATCGTAGGTTATAATGAGCGACCTACCTCGTGAATCGCAATAAAAAAATTAATTACGCGACTGAATTGTCAAACGTAACTAGTTTCATGGGAAAACTTCTATTTAAGTACTTATGATGGTACAATGGCGAGCAAATGCAAACTTAACAAAAGGAACGTTAATTAGTTCCATTGAAGTCCTCTTTGTCTTTTTGAAACAAATGCGATTTTTCATTAGATTCTAGTTTTCAGTGTCAAATGCATTTTTCTAGATGCGAAACGAACTAGAATCTCTGAAAAGAAAATGAGTACAATACCTTAAAGAAGTATATAATATACATTATACATTATACATTATACATTATATGATGTACATTATATGTAACCGATAGATATCTAAAATTGAATATTTCAGTATAAAAACTATGTGTATAGAACCCGAACCAAAAAATAATAAACATTATTTCAACAAATAAGAACACATATATCTTTGGTTTTTCCATAAAATCCAAACTCGATGTAATATATGTTTTAAAATGATCGATTGTGACATACAAACGCCTTGCTACGGCAACGACTCGATATAAAAGTAGCGCTTTTTTCTTCAGTGATCTTAACGCAATTATGCGTTTTTCTGCAATTTATGCGTTTTATTGCCACTAAATTTCTATGATTACGCAATGAACACGAAAATGCAAAGCGGCGATATTAAAAAATTTGGTAAAATTGCACGCGCTGTGAAAATGTCGTGTCTTTATACGTGCCTCTCTTCTTTCTTCCAACGCAAAACCTTATTTCCGGAAACGCATTCGAGTTTACCTTTTAGCCGTGGCAACTGTAGCCACTTTTGCACGATTGGATAAAATACGCGCGCATGATTGCGTGTACTTATATCTATCAAAAAAATTTAGTTGTTAATATCGAGAAGTGGCTGTAATGTATAATAATTCCGTAAAAAGTATAAAGTTTTTTGACAGTAAATGCTTTTGTTTGTCTCTTAATTCGTGTTTCCTGCAGTTAAATTTTAAAAAACAAAAAAAAAAAACAAAACAAATTAAAAATAGAAAAGTGAACATATCCGTGGCTTACGCGCTTGTAATTTTTTTTTTTTTTTTAACAAAATAACAGTTTTTGATACGACGTTCCACGCATCATTTTACAATGATCAATAATTTTGTATCAAAGTAAATTTCGAAATATATCAAATTATGTACTCTCGTGAAATAATGTTCACCGTTCAACTTTTTCGAATGTCATTCGTGTGTAACAAAATAAAGTCCGTGACAAAGAGCGATGATAAAACGGAACACAAATAACTCGCGTTGGGCTTATATATTCGAGTTCGGAAATTTGTTACAAGCACGAATAGTTGGTCTTTGAAGTGTTTCTCGCGCGACAGATACGCGCGCACAGACATGGAAAGACAGCAGACTATGTTCGCGGGAGCGGGCAAACATTTCGTTGAAAAAGCTCTCTGGTGAAAAGCGGACGCGCGCAGTTTCCGCGTTGCAACCAAGTTGTGTGCTTCGTCATATACGAACCACATCGATGCAGTCGCGTTGTGCACGCGAGCGACAGCGGTAGCGCTTGATCAAACAATAACGCGTACCATTGTACACATGCGTCGATACGCGCGTGCAGCTTTGCGGTGGACCGGCTCGCATGTAAGCCGTACATGCAAGTGGCTTTGTTTATATATATATATATATATATATCGCGTCCAACTTGGAAAAAATATATATATATATCAATTACATTGTTATTTTATAGAACACTCCGTTATCATGCGATTTACTTGAACTTGGCATTTAGTTTTATGACTGTTTTTGACTATCCGAGTTGGCGTTAAATGTTTGTAACATGAATCGAACACTGCGTTCGAAAAAACCTAGCTGTCGTGAATGATGCACCTCGATTTAGAAAGAAACTTATATATGTGTTATTATTGTATATAAGAAAACTCATTGAAAAAACTGTCAATGTTCATGTGCTATTTTTAAGTATAATTATTTATAATTTAATGTGTTATACCAAATCGCCAAAAAAACATACACATATAGTCTTGCAGACATTACCTGCACGTCTATAGTCGAACTAACTAAGCCAATATCGGCTATTACAAACTGCGTTGATAGTGTATCGTCTTCGTAGCCATGCTTAACTGTACGGTATTGTGAATATATCAATACTGCAATGTACGTTCTTGCAATGTTGTGCCAATAACAGCGTTCACCGCAGAATAGTATTATACTTCGGTGGTCAAACTTTTAGTCGGCGCAATGCTGACAGTGAGTAGCGGTAAAACTTGTAAAGGTACTTGGTCAACACTGGACTGTCCCCACATTTACACTTTAAACATTTGCTGATTATGATTACTTCTTCTTTTTTGCAAACTGTTTGATTGTTATATACATATGTATATATAAAAGCTAAAAGATAAAAAAAATATAAAAGATAAATACAAATATAAAAGATAAATACAATTATAAGTTTGTGTATAAAAACACTCAACAAAATATCGATAGATCACTTTAATAATAACGTTAGTTTACAATTTTTTATAATCAATAAAAAATGCGCTGCTGTGACCTCTGTTGCATTAAATTCTATATCCAATTATCATAGCGTTCAAAAACGTAACGCATGAGCAATGAGCTGATGTAAATGGGTGCGTTCAGACAACTCAACAGTTGCACAACGGTTGAGAAATAATCACTTATGATTATACTTTTGGATCATAACTTTTGGAACCGTAGCAAGTTTTGAGGAATAGTCCTATTACAAGTGATGATCTCTCAACTGTTGAGCTTTCTGAACGTAACCAATGATAAATTTAAAATTTATTTAAAAAACACCGCAAAAGCGGAGATGCTGAACGTTTAAATTTTCTTACTGAAAGCGTTAATAGTAATATAGCATTAATAGTAATATTATATTTCATGATAACACAATAATCAATGCATTGTTCATATGCAGCGATCGTATTACGCATTTGCGCCGGGATAATAACGAAGAATAATATGTAAGAAAGGAAAGTTTCGTGTGTGTCTTCCGATTAATTTGGAATTTGTATATAATATTGTCGTGTTTCGTGCGACACGGTGACCCATATGTCAATAGAAAGTTTAGAAGCGTTTTGAAATAATCTATAATTACAACTTCTTGTGTAAACAAGTTTAAAACTGCGTGGTCGAAGATTTATGCGTGATACAGAATAGGAATTTTAATAATTTTACTTCGAAAAATTTCATAGACGTCTGTATAATAAACATTTGGTATATAAAGTTCTAAGCTTTATTATAACTTGAAGAGTAAATTATTGTTGATGCATTAAATATGATTAAATAATGCATTTATATACTCATCAATGTAAACTGTAAAAACTTAATGATAAGAAACATGCAATAAATAAAATGATAAAATTGCAATGTCTGTATTAAATTTAAATATTTACAAATATATATTTTAATGCAAATATTTTATATAAATTATTTTCATGTTATAATCAAAGCCCGAAGCACGGGCGATCCTAGGATTGATTGATCAATGCGCGGAGCTTGGTCAAAGCCATAGGGTTTTTAGCATACTTTTCAATGTACGCTATTATCGCAGTGACATATTAGGTTAGGTTAGGTTTTTTTACGGGGAGAGAGTGCAAGGAGCTCCGTCCCTCCCCACACGTGTACGATAGTATGTGATACAAAGGAAATATTTTATACGGCTCAAATGTCTATTCGGGCTTTGACTTTTGTTCCGCGCATTGACCAATCAATTCTAGGACAGCTCGTGCTTCGGGCTTTAACACGACCATAACATATATATAAATATTTTTTATATTTCTCACTTTTTAACAAGTAAAAAACATTATTTTACAAAAACAATATATTATCTCTTTTTTTAAATTCTTATTTATTATGGTTTTTCTTTACATTCTATAAACAAAATCTAACAGCTCAGCGACTTAAAAATTTATATTCAAGTCCTCTCTACATAACTTTATTCTCCACAAATTGTCTAGAATAAATCTCCTCGGTAAAACAGCGAATCTGCAGAGCGAGAACACTGCAACTACTATTTTTAGCTACCAACACTACCAACTTTTTGGATATTTTAGTTCATTTTTCAGTGCTTTGAAAATGTTATTGAAGGTAGTGTTTGAGCGATCATAATTTCGATGTTTAATATCTTCGACATCAAATTTCCAAAGATTCTGATGGTAATTCTAAGACTCACAATGACAAAAGTTACAGATGATCATCAAAAGTAAATCGGCGTATCAAGAAAGAAAATACTGGTCGTGTTCAACAGAACAATTGCTGAATTGTCGTCTTGTTAACGCTCGATGGTGATTTGTTAGTTCTAAAAGTAAGAGCCAATCATGTTCAATTGCTATAAAGCAGCTTGTTCTGCTGAACGTAGCCACTATTATTGAGCAGCGTTTGCGTTCTTATATTGATCCGTAGCGGATGGTAGCGGCGGCGATGATAGTTGCTACGGCAACTGTCAGCAACTGTTCGCTACTCAGATGGCACCACACCACACAACAATAACAAAACTACCCAAAATGCATTTTGCGCGGCTCTCCTGATTTCAGCAATTCTGTGCATCAGTAAGAACTATTTCTAGGTGAAACTTAAGAAAGTTTAACTGCGGATTTCTTTGTACCTCTCGATAGCTATCCTCTAGATAAAGATATTTGTGATACATGTGATATCTTTTAGATAAAGTTATCGAGAACTTATCTAGAAGTGAAAAAATTGGCTGTTTTCTCTTTCTCTCTCTCTCTCTCTCTCTCTCACACACACACACAAACACACACGCGCGCGCGCAACTTTCGAGATTTCGTCGACCACGGTAATTTTAATGATATCGATTGTTTGTATTTGCAAGTTTTGTGCTTTAAAGATGAAGAGAGACTGGGGGGTGCGTGGTTCAGAGAATACAATAAGCTTATCTAACTGATGCACAGAAAAACAATATAACAAAGTGCATGTAAGGTAACAGAACTGTGTCTCATCTACACAAAATCGGAATTGCAAGTAGTTATATGTGTAACCACAGTGCATATTCATATTGCTAGTTTGTTGATATGACATATTTTTTAATCAATAAGAAAATACAGAAAGAATAATAAAAGTAAGTATCTTTAACTTTACTAAATTAAGCAATAATACCAAATATAATATAATACGTATAATGTATGTACAATAGAAAGATCTGAGATAAAAATAAACTAGCAGGGATTTGACTAATTGATGCAGAAGAAACCAATCCTAAGCGAAGACCAAAACTTTGCCGAAGTTTTGTTTGCAGAACAGGATTATAAGGTGACATTTGAGCACATTGTTGCAATGGAGCTTCCCAGAGATTATTGCTTCGTAAGCCCAATAACAAGATGTATTGACCATTCCAGTTGACACTCAACTTGACTCGGAGTCTCAAAGTTGAGATTGCCTGAATTTCTTGAGGAACACAGCTTCTCGACCAAGAGACCAACAGTACATCAGACACATCGGTATTACAAATAGTAGATACATCGATATCTCCAGGAATCAGAACACTCTCGGCAATATATAGATCTAATTCAGTAATACTAGGAGACACGTTGTTCCACATGGAAGATTTTCTGGTAGTAGTTTCGTATGTCTGATGACCTCGCAACATCGTCGTGAATCTAGCTCGAAAACTATATACACTGGAGGAGAGTACAAAAGATTGCGCGTCATGCCAGATCTGATGAAAGCTTTTAGATAATGATTTCTTATTCTGTCTTTTTACTTTTTTATCTCTCGCTTGAATATGTTTCTTTGTATATCTTAATGGTTTGTTTATAGTATAAAAATTCTTTTTATAAGAATCGTTTTGGATAATTCTGTTAGTAGCTGAATTATCACTCATGCTTCTCTTGAAGAAAGATTTTGTGTAGTCAAATCTAGTTTGTTCATCAACTTTATAATGCTTTTCTCTTCTGGATCGTTGTACGTAAATTCCGGCCGCAGTTACAGTGTACAAAAACTTAGTACACTGCGGATCATCATAATGATCCCATTGACCAGTCCACAATTTATCTCCTGAATATATAAGAAACTGTCGTTTGGACCAAACGCCACCTTCGGAACTTTCGCATCTCTCACTGTGCCAAAAACCTCCGATCAATGCAGGTAGAGTCGCTGTTTGTTGAAGAAGAGGTGGATTGAATTCATTGCTTCGAGATATACTACCACATATCGGACAACTGCTCACCTGTAAAATTAGATAACAAGATGCAGTCTTTTCATTTATTATAATTTATGTGCTCTAATATTTTTTACTTATTACTCTAATATATTATTATAACAAATTGTAGGTATATATCTATGCAATAACGCAAAATATAAATTTTACTACGCTAAAATGTGATTACATTATTTTAAGAGGAAATTTCAGATTTTTCTTTCTTTCAGCGAAGAAAAGACTGCACTCTATTGTAATAAAAATGTCATTTAAAATAGTTTACTAATTTAACAAAACAAAGTTTAAATAAACTTACGGTGTCAGCGCGAATCATCGCTGTAGGTTGTAACGAAGTTGGTTTATAATTCCAACGAGAAAACACATTAGGTGGAAAATTAGCCAAAAAGAGTTGAAAATTAAACGAGCTGGATGAACCGGATAGTCTCTTTTGTACTCTCAGCAGCTTCAACTCGGCAAATTCGATTCCGAATAGCTGCAAACAGTTTATATCAAATCGCTTTTTTCCAGGCCAATAAACTTGTAAAGAGTTATAACTCGGACCTTGCCACAGCGATGACGAGCGCTCGTAGATCAATTTGGAAACATAAGGTCGCCATTTTGGCTGAGGACCGCAAGTTAGATTCAGTCTTAATCCGAACTTGTGAGCAATCTGCAAAATTAATATTTACATACAGTTTTTACACATTACTTGAATACATGTTAATTTTATTTCTTTAAAGGAGATTGATCAATTTACAAGTACAAATGTATACCTACCTGTCGATTTAATGGTACAATATGAATTACATCCACACGAAATTTTGTGTCAGTTGCACCGGGAACAATAATAGATGGTTCCAGTGAATTAATAAAACCACGGATTATGACAGTATGCGTAGCTATGCTGCACGACTCTTCGGCGTAATGATAACGCAACAGAAGAAACGATCCATTTTCGAAGAATATATATTTTCTGATTATGTACTCAGGTCCAGCTCGCATTTCGCATCTGCATTGTAACATATGTATTATGTTGTAATTTCTTCTCAAAGTTATTTATAATAACACTTTATAAAAGAAGAATAGATAATTATTAAGTACATCAACGGACACTGTTGTTGTTTGATTATTTTTAATTGACATAATATCTGTTTTATTAAACAATGAACAATCGCTGCTGTATCTTTTAATGTGAATAATTATTAAAGAATATTTACTCTTGAGATAACCAGGTGTGATACAATCTGGAAAGACTATCGTCCACGATTGTCACGCGATCCTTGTTACTAACTTCTTCAATAGCCGCTTTGCATCGCATTAACATATTTTTAGTCTCCGAATCTCTTGACAAGGCTTGATTTGAATCCGCTGTTATATAAATAAAAAACATTTTTCATGCAAAATTTAGTAATGCTTCTAATTCTTTCTCTGAAAGATCATTTTAACAGTAACAATCGAAAGTATCGAATTTATCGCGTGCAATGCTTATTATAAGAAAAAAATCAAAAGAAATCAAGAGGAAATAGCTTGGCATGCTCTCACGGCTATTTACTATTCAATCGACGTCTCTTACGCGATTTAATGTTTTTTTTTCTTGTTGGCGTCATTGTAATTGATATTCTACCTGTGCGTTCAGACTTGTACGGAGAGTGGTAATGTAACACAACTGGTCTGTTGGTAACACTCCGATGCAAACACAGTGTAAAGACATATATATATAGCAATTTTAAACACACTTCGTAGTAACACAAATTTTACATACAAAAAAAAATTGAAAGTAATACGTTATTTATTAGTTTGTATGCAACTCAAGAAAATATTTATCAGCTTTTTATTAAATTTTCTTCTAATAGTGAAATTATTTAAGTTAAAATGAAGGATTTTAACAAGAAATTTTTATGAAAAATGTTTCTTCTAGTTTAAAAAAAATGCAATAAAATCGATACTACAATAACTGAAAATTGTTCTTAATTTTGTCACATGTTATGATTCTAATTGTAATTTTATTTAATAAACATATGATAAATTCTTTGATCAAGCTCTAAATATATATCAACAATTTATGTATTAATTCTACACATCTGCGTAAACAAGTTTAAATTTAATATAAAAATGTAATTTATTTTGTGTTATATAAAACTTAAAACATTCTTTTTTAAAATACAACATTTTTAGAGAGAGGAGGAAAGACTTGCTTTAATTTGTACGTTTTGCTATATATATATGTATAAAATTGTTAATGTAATATATTTAGCAAACATGTGGCTCTTTTGCTTTTTGTGTATATATAAGTTTTCTTTTCTTAAGTGTCATTCAATGCACAAATTATACTGCATCAATGTTTGTAATAATGTTTGCAGTATTAAACTAATCACAGTATTGAAAATTCTTTTTCATAGCATTATCTTTTAAATAAATGCCAAGTTGTGAGCAAATCGCCAAGTCGTGCTAATGACAAACATATTAGAATGACATTTAATTTGTCATAATACAATGTCATTAAAATTTCTTAAATGTCACAAGCTTGCTTTAACCATTTCTTCCTCTCTTTTTTTTCATATTATTAGACGTACATGATACATATATTTAATGTACATATATGTACATGCCGCAGATATGACATATTGTACTTACTTGTCATCAGGATATAAATGATAACAGTTGTTAACATTAATATAACACTAATTTTGCACATTTTTTGTTTAATTATATTAATTAATACCGAGAAAGGATCCATTCTTTGTGCTTCAAATTAAAATGTTCTTCTGTAAATTGTTATCATGTTAAATCAAGACAATTTCCGATACGATCCACTCTGTTGCGTTCTTGTAACTACCTACTGTGTCTTCTTCGAAGAACTCATTTCTTTGGCGATTTATCTTCAAGTTATATAGCTTTAGCCCCACTTCAATGATAGCATACAGCTGAGATTTTATTGCATCCAAGATATACTAAAGAGTGAAAAGAAAAATTAAATATATATTTTCATTTTTCCTATTCAATGAAAACCGAACCGATTCTCATTGCGAAAGTCTTTACTTGTCTATCAAAGAATGAAATATTATTCTGCAATAACATATATGATTTTTTTATTTTATTTTTACTATGGTACATATGTTATATATACAGTACATGTATATAGTACATGTTTATATATCAAGAGTTATATATGATACTGAAAAATTTTGTTACTTATTTAGAGAAACAAACATATATATCATATTATAAACATATGCAAACTATTGTACATACTTATATAGTATTCTCATGTTAATAAATATGTTGCATTTTCGCAACACCTGATCCTAAGAATTATAATAACTTTCTTTTTCTCTTTCTAGAAAATATCTCTCAAATTTTTCAATCGTTTTGCAGCTTCTAAAATATAAATACATAATTTGCATCAGTTTTTTTGTAGTGAATATTATAACTATTAAAGAATTTGTATAAGATAATAATCTAGTCTAATAAAGATATAAAAAACAACAAAATTAATAATAAATGTTTTAAATAAATAGTAAAAACTGTTTGTTATTTAAATTTAGGAATGATGAAATAGCCAATCTGAACAAAACAAAGGTAATGTATAAAACTATTTGTGTATTATAATGAAATATAACTATAATGATTATCTATTTCTAATTCAGTCATAACTAAATCTATAAGAACATTTGTGAACAGACATAGTATGCGACAATCAAAAAATAGATGATCATATTTAAGGCTATCACACACAAAATTACATAAGAGCGTAAGACGTAGCCGTAAGAAAATTGACCAATCAGAATGTACCCCATATGCTCACCACTTTTGGATGTAAATTTCTGATTGGTCAATTTTTTTACAAATAGGTCTTACGCTTACATATACCAAAGTGTACCAAACTATAATTCGAGTGACTTCAAACTATAGTTTGGTACACTTTGGTATATGTACCATACGATCGCCAATTGTGTGATGGCCTTTACGAAACATACCAGTATGAATAAACTTTAGAGTGCTATAAAATATATGATTTTAGTAGATAAAGTTTGTTTAATGTCACATCTGCGCTTTCAATGTATTAAAAAAATTTACTCCTTTGTATTAATTTACTTTGTATTAATTTACTATTAACAATAGTTATTTTCTTTCTTTTAAATATATTAATATTAGATTAAAAACATCAATTGTAATTAAAGTGAATACTGATCAAATGTCAGTTATTGGTTGTATTCCAATATTGATGTTCAGCAGAAAAATTGCTGAATTGTCGTCTTGTTAACACTCGACGTTAATTAATTAGTTCTAAAAGTAAGAGCCATTCACGTTCGACTACTGCAAAGTTTGTTCTGCTGAACGCAGAACAAACTTTGCAGTAGTCGAACGTGCAATTCACTGCCAGTATTAAACTTTATATTTTACGTCACATATACTATAGATTTTCAGTATTGGCAATGAATATCGGAACGCAGCCAGATACGCTAGTTTCAGCAGACTATAATTACGTCACGTTGGCAGTACTGGCAATATAGTGTCTCACTACATTGTTTATTTTCTCTTTCTCATAGAGCTTATAGATCTATGCTCTTTCTTCTGATAAACACCTATCGTTTGTGTCGAAGTAAAAGAACTAGAAGTGTAAAATTTTTAGTGTGTAGTTGAAAACAAACTTAGTGTATTTAATCTTTATGTGTGTATGTGATGTACATATACTTATGTTTTTACAAATAGAATATTGTATAATATGAATATTGTATTTATATCATGATTTCAACATGGTTTCTTCAAAATGGTACTCAACATCTTTCCAGAATCTCCAGTTTTCCACCTTTTACAACGTTTTGTTCATTCTTTTTCCAAGTACGTTTGCATTTTTTTAACTTACAAATTTCTTATTCTTTTTTTGCCGATTTGGTCGAAATGCGAGAATATTGTAAATAGAAATAAAAGAATTAAAGATAAATGTGTAGATCAAAATTAGTTGACTAACAAGGGGAGGTCGCGACGTTGTATCAATCGATTTGGACGAAATTTATAAGATCGATAGATGACTATATGGAGTATTGCAGGGTAAAGTAATAAGACGCATACTCAAGCATTCGCCAGAAAATCGAATTTGGAAATTTCGAGGTACCTTATGAGGATATGAAATAGCTGTTTAATCGAAGAACGCGTAGCGTAGCGGTAGCGTGCTAGTTTAGTAGTGTCGACGCTGCTGGTTCGAGTCTCGATACTTTTTTTTTTCTTCACAATTCTACAATACAATCTAAGTGTAAGTAATACGTTTTTTATTTATTTATTGCATGTTATAAAAGTGCATTTTTGCATAAAACATCCGTGATTTAAAAAATATGATAAAAATAAATAGATTATTATTAATTACTAATTATGTTAAAAAGCGGATAAATAATTATACGCAACATGTTTTATTTATTGGAACTAGATGGGACAATACATAATGCAGGATTATGATATTTGTCATAAAAATAAGTAAAACAATAATTTTCACGATAGTGTGCACATCGTATAAACGCTGCATTTTTACATCACATGGTTTTTTTAAAATATCTATAGAAAAATATACTTTGTTAACATTCATAAATATCTCTCTCTCGTTTGCTAATTTGGAAGCAAACCTGCATATTGTAACATATTTCGAAAACTCGGAGCATAATTGATGATGTATGATCGAATGAATTTGTATACAATCTTTACGAGATGTTATTTCGCGATTTTGTTCTATTAAAGTCGAACAATTCTGCAAACGCTTTATAAAATTTTTGACTTGTCTATAAAAATATATACAACGAGAGAGATATATATATATTTATGAATGTTACCGAAGTATGTTTTTCTATAGATATTTTAAAGAAACCATGTGAATGTAAAAATGCAGCGTTTATACGATGTGCACACTATCGTGAAAATTATTGTTTTACTTATTTTTATGACAAATATCATCCTGCATTATGTATTGTCCCATCTGGTTCCAATAAATAAAACATGTTGCATATATTTTTACATGTTGCGTACAATTATTTATCCGCTTTTTAACATAATTAGTAATTAGTAATA
>QVOA01012339.1:0-11426 GCA_014825685.1 Pseudomyrmex cubaensis | reverse complement strand
GGCAGTATGAATCACAACAAAATTTGTCCGAGTGATTCTAGAGACATAAACGAATATTTTGAGTGTTTTAGAAAAGGATTTTGAAGCTTTTAAAAAGAGAAAATGTGTCTCAACGATTTAGTGCAACTTTAGCGGAAGCGCCGGACTATTATTGCTCGTCATACGAAAGACATACGTCTATCCTTGTCTCTCTTATGTCATCTATCCTTATTTCGGTCCGACTCGGTCCCGAGAGATGGCGCTATCTATCCGATAGCGTAGCTAAGCGTAGCTGCTAAGTGGCATTTGTGACAGACTTTCTTTGTCGGTTCAGCGTCCTCTTATCATACCTTTATCCTCTATCATACCTTTTCAATTTTACTTATATACAAGTAAAGGATAAATAAAGTTTAATTGATTCCTCTCAGGGTTACAATATTTTTCAACATTCCACTTCTACCATCCACGATCCATTCAAGCTGATTTGGAGGCTCGATTCAGTTCGCTTTAAAATCGATAAACTCGACTTGAAAGAGACCGATCCGGAAAAATCCGACGGTGTGGATTCGAACTCGGGACCTCCCACTCGCAGTCCTCAGGCCGCGAGACCACTGGGCCGGTCTACTTATATACAAGTATAAACCGACTTATCTGAATTCATTGTCGAATTTTGTTCACATCAACATTTGTAAAATTCATAAATATAAATTTATCAAATACGTCGCCTGTATGTTAAGCAGCTAACTTAACGCCGGTACTGATACAAGACAAGAAAGCGATTTCACTTTAAGTTGAAGTGAAGTTTGGCACTCTTCACTTTGGAGTAAAATTTGGCAAACTTCATTTAAAAAATAAGAGTTAAATTTTTCACTCTCTTTGTCAGAGTATATAAATTCATTCTACTGAAGTGAATATTGACTCCACTCCACATGAAGTAAACAGGTCAATAGCTCTATGATTAGAGTAAAAATAAGATCGATTTTCACTCCAGAAAATTTAGAGAGTTGACCGTAAATAATTCGCATAAAGTTATCTTGCAAAGCAAGCAAAGTTCGTTGATTCGAACGGAGTTCTGAATGAACACATTTTTTTTTATTAAATACTTTTCTCTCTCTCTCCCTCTCCCTCTAACACTTTAAATGTTTATAACGACGAAACTTTGCTTGTTTGTTTGCCAACAGCGTCTGTCAACGGACAATTTCGCGAACTTGCATCGCGAATCGAAAACATTAACTCGTATTTTTCTCGGAAAGCGCGCCGCGCGATTCTTGCGCAAAAATGTTTTTGCGCGAAATTTTCGCCGTGATTTCGAGCGCAACGCCCGCCGCCGCGATAAAAAACGGGACGAAACCCCCGCGTGCATATCTCATTTTGCCGCGTTTAATGACTATCACCGGTGTCTAGTAGCGGGAGACGGCCTCTGTAATTCGTCGGGACACAACGCGGCGTGACAGGCAGTGACTGAAATTAACGGTTCCATTTACAGTCCGGCGCATTAACTCCCCTTGTATCCCCGGTTAAAGCGGTGGCGGCCCGTCTCAAATTAGCAACGGTAGGACCGACGGAGGTATTGCGCGCCAACCGGCGAATTGCATTGACCGACTGCATTACCCCGGTAATTTCACGGCAATCGTCTCCGCGAGATTATGACCGTCGCAGTCGGCAAATGCCGCGGAATGCCACCGGATTTTCGCGCGCAATCGTCGCACAGGCACGCGGCCAAATTGTCGCAAGGAATTTCATCTCATTGCGTCTAACAATGCGCCGACACTAGTCCCGCGAATTGATCGTAAATCGCCAAATAATTTTGTGTCTTATTTATTGAATTTTTAAATAAAACGTAGCAAATGTTCGGCAACGAATTAGCGTTATTGTTTGTTCGTTTTATGACTTTGTGGAAAGAACTTCGCAGTACCTCGCAGCAAACTTATTATACCACTCGCGGTCACGATTTCCGCTTCGACAGAACGGAGACATCAGAATTCGCGGAATTCCGATAAGTGCTTTCGAACTGCGTCGTCTCGCAATCTCTCCGTGCGGTCGTTATATTCCCGATAACAACGATAATAACGCGCGATGTTCATCATTTTTCTTCCGTTCAACTTCGCCCACTGTAGGCCTGCGCAATAAATTCAACCTTCTTCATATCCTCGTCTTAAGTAGCGAAGTTGGCGCAACGGAGGAGGGGAGGAAAGAGTATGCTCTCAGCAAGTAGTTCTTTACGAGAGCGGAGTGTAGAGAGAGACGAGATGTAATTTTTCGAATATGTTAAAACTCTTGCGGAGGTGTGCGCGGCCGGCTACATCGCGCGGTTAAATCTACTTGACCGTTCCGTGTTACGTGCTTCCGCTTTTTTGCATACATTATCATTAATTTGACATCGCAATTGCAAATTCCGTAAACTTAAAATTGTTTTAAGTTGTAACAAAAACTTTTGCTCTCTCATGAATCTTGAATGTCTCAACGTTCTAAGATGATGACGTACGACTCGCAGAGGCAGAATAATGCAGGACCGTAAATATAGATATACATATATTAACGTTTCGCAAAGACGTTTAATAATTTTACAGTATAATTGCAATTTCTTTTTTCGTAATGTATGTAGGTCTGCGGCTCGCGTAATACACGTGTTGTGCAAACTGCAGTCTCGAGAAATGAAATTTCGAGAGCATAACGTGTCTATCGACGGTTATTGGCGTCAGTACCGCTCGGTGTTAAGTATATATATATATGTATATGTATATATATATTGTATACATGTAAATCGGTGGTATTGATCTTCGAGCCAATTCAGCTGCTGCCGATACCCTCGTCACATCTTCAAAGTTTCATTTGAGGCACGCGATCGTCAAATATAATCATTATAAAATATTCCTCGTCGACGATTTAAGCGCACGTTATGTGTCCATTTTGCGGCGGCGGCGGAGCATTTATATATATCGGGGACTAAAAACCGATTGATCGATCTTCCTTGGGTATTCTGAAATGACCTCGCCAATTTCGTTACATTCTTCATTTTCCCGATTCGATTATAAATAGCGCGATATCCGTTGCAAATCGATAGCCCCCTTTCCTCTCCTCCCCCCCTCGTCGTAATGGTGCCGGTGAGTCGACTTGGTCGTTGTCGTCGTTGTCGTCAGACGGACGCGAAAAAGGGGTGAAAGGAAAGCAAAATCGCTCCCCGGCACGGCGAAGAGCGTTCACGTTTCGTCACGCGAAAAGAAAATATATCATCGCAGGACACGGCGCGCGGTTACATAACGTGTGTCATGAGAGTCTTTCATGTAATTCCGTCGCTACGCGATATAGACCTCTCATATATGCAATTACGCTGATTAATACCGCATTAGTCTACCGGCCGCGACGGCGGCGTTGCGCACCTTTTCCTCCGTGCAATTAGCTGAATTAACTTCGTATTAATCTGCCAGCTTATACGGGCTAAGCTCTTAATCTGCGCGCTGACACGCGCGATGTGCGACGTACCTACAACTTGCCTACCGGACACGCCGTCGCGATATAGCCTTCACACGCAATATCTTTCTCTTTCTCTCTCTCCCACCCCTTCTCTCTTCCTTTCTCTCTTTCCTTGTCTCTGTCACATGGATATTGAAAAAAGAAATTATTTGCATTATTATCACGTTGATCGACGCGAACATTTCGTGATGAAATGTGTCTGACTTCCCTTACTTCCTATATCGCTAACGTCGCGATAACGACTTTCAACGTTTCAATCAATCATGATCAAGAAACTCTATAATAACTAGAGAGGCTTTCGTCGTGCGGAAAGTGCACGGTCTGATTAGGAAGGATGAAAGATATCCGGCGGAATTTGGTATTGTCAGGAGAAATTATTTCACGAGAAAGACTTTAAGAACCCGGCGCGCGTGCAAGACGAGATATTCCATGTCAAACGTTTCCGCATGCATATAAATTCTCGGTTGAGCGAGTGCGCGGAATGCAAATTCGACCAGCACTGTGTGTGTTCTAACTCTCTGTTCTTCACTCACTGCCGATAAAAGAATTCTCAACCTCCGCGTAGAATTGATGTCACTGTTAACCCTTTGTTGAATGATATGGATCTTCCACTCAAAAATTGCGCATTGGCGTCTCTAGTAAAAATTAGTTTTTTTTTTAATGCTCATATCTTCGAAACTACTAGAGATTTTTTCAGTTTGTTTTTTTTTTATAGACGCAGAATCGTTCAAACTTGTGATTAAAAAAAAAACAAAATTGAAAAATATTGATTTTTTGCTGAGATGTTTAATTTTAAAGTCGCAGATACAGACCCAGTCAGTCCAGCTAGAAGATATTTCGAGAGTCGGTCCACAAACGGTTAAAATACGCACAAGCGTGAAATAAAAAACGGCATCGTCGAAATTGTTGACACACGCCCAATTTGAAATTTCAAATGTGATCGTTTTGCGGAGGCGCGCAAATTGAAATGAAATTTTTCTGCTGAACAAAAAATTTTGTGTGTGTGCATGTGTGTTAATGCCAAAGCACTTTAATTTATGGAGATACCATTTTCGCGAGCTATACACAGTGGAGAATAGCAATTAGCTTGTGGCAGAGATAGTAAAATATTGATTGTTTGATAAAAAAGAAAATATGTATGCAGAGGGATTTATAAAATTTTACAAACGCGCGTTAACTAGGCGCGAGGCGGGATAAGCGTGGGAATTCTAATGAAAGTGGGACGTGTTTCCGTGATTTTTATTAGCATGAATCGATTACTTACGTTTCCATGCCTTCTAAGCGACCGCGATACAACAACAGCGTCGCGCGCAACGCGCGCTCTTGTCTGAAAATTAAACCCCACGCGAAATACGCCGTCTTAGCATAGGCATGCGTTAACAACTTAATGCTATTAAGCGATGAAGTTTGCTGCCTGCGCCGAGAGAGAGAGAGAGAGAGAGAGCTTCCGTCTCTTCGCAACTCTCGAAATCGTTTCTATTGTAGTACGCTTGTGTTGCGATTGTTGTCGAGCGTGTCTTACTATCAGATTATCGATCCATGTATATTGAGATCTTTCGGTTAGAGTATCAAGGTACGACATATTCGGGAATCGCTGGAACCGCAGGTAACTATTGCGTTTCTAATACGTTTCGTAATACTTCTATTCATTTATTCGTCGATCTGTTGATCACCAAAACGTGTCTTTACAAGATTTTTTTGAGAAATTTTTGTCATAAAATATACAACAAATGACATACATAATAAACAAACATCTTCAATCAAAGAGAGAATTTTACTCGTATAAAATGCAGTTTTTTATACCTCTTGTTGCGTTACCTAATAATTACTAATTAAAAGAAAGATGGATGGTATATAATTTCTTAGTTTTAAGTATATACACGCCTGGCTATATAGAAAATAAGCTCTTAACTTGTTACACGAGCGTTTGCCACAATGTGCTTTCGCAAATCGGATCATGGGAATCTAATCGGGTGGTAGAAACTCGTCGCGGAAACCGCACATGGCGGAAGTCGCAGGTGTTGGCGATACCGAGATTGTTCTTCCTTTCCGTGAGGCAAAGTGAGTTTTCTCAAGCAGATACACGAGATACGCTAGTCGGTTATGTGTTTGTTTTACGACTAGCAGCGAGTGAAATTAGTCGTCGCTCGTTCTCGTCTGGCAACGAGCAACCCTATTTCTTCTTACGAGGTGCCCCTCTTACGGTGCCTTGACAAACCTACGAGCACGCAGCGCGCGCTTCATTCCTTTCGGATTCACTCCGAGGAACACGCAAATGACTTCATTATAACGAGCGTGGCTCGAGCGCCCATCCACCTCGCGTTCACTCGCCTACCACTCTCGTGTTCCATTTATCTCGTATTTTCCCGTAAAGCTCTCAACCTACGATATTATAGGAAAGATTAAACTCTCGGGTCGTGAACATGTGAACACTTTTTCCCGCTCCGAAGCACGAAGTTGAAATCCGTAATTCAGTTGTTTCGGAGGTGACGATCGTTTCCGAACACGATTAAGATTTTTTCCAAATATTGTTTTATCCTCGTATTGTTTTTCTTTTCCTTGCAAACGTGAAGCTGTATTGAATCACTTTTTCCCTTCTTCTTTTGTTTCTTGTTTGAAGGTGCTCATTTTTACGCAAACGACTTGTTCCCTATCGCGTCGATCCGGCTATCAAACATTTTGTCGGGAATTTTCACGCGACCGCGTTATTTCGTTTGTTCTCTCAATAAACCAGAGACAACATTACAGAAAGAGCCAATAATATCATCGATGTAGTAGAGAGTATCAATGATGTGAACTTTAAATTCTCAAGAGACGACTGCGTTTGAGAACCAACGTAGAACGCAGAGCGAGTTTTCTGCAGCCGGAGTCCGTGCGACATAACGGCTGATAAACAGCGACCGGCTAAGCCGGATTCTGAAATTTTCAAGTTCGAACAGGCCTCCCTTTTATCCTCGCGTAACTAAGATTATCTCGAAAATATACGAGATACATTTCGTTCACAAAGTTTTATATATAACACAATGTTCCTGTTTCTTTTTCTCACTGAGAATTATGTGCAGCTGTTAAGAGTACAGTTGGAAGAAAACTTAACACGCTTATGGAATTTTAAGATAAATAATATTTTATTCAATGTTTGCATGCAGAATACAAAAGGAACAAAATAGGTAGTGTTGTGTAAGATGCTCAAGCTTTACAAAATTCTACGTAATTTTAACAGGCAATAAGAGCCGATACGCTGGATGTTTTGCGGTATAAATATATCTGAAAAAATATATATTTATATATTTATTATCGCCGAATTTGGAAGGGGCGATCGCACGGAAAAGTTCCAGGTTCGACTCCTGGCTGAGGTGTTTTTTTCGCAATATAATTACTAAATTAGTTAGGAAAGGAAAAATGGATATACTCATATACGTGATGCAAATCTAGCATTTTATATGAAATTATGAATTAAAAACTTTCAATTCAAATAATCATGTGTAAAAAAATTTTTCACTCCTAAAAATATAAATAAAAATATAAATATAAATATACATAAAATATTAAATATTAAATATTAAATACATAAATATATGTATATTACATATAAAATTTAAAATAGAAAAATATATATTTTGATATATTATGCCGCAAAACATCCAGCGTATCGGTTCTTACTATCTGTCAAAATTACGTAGATGGCTTTAAACTATATAAGCCTTCATTCTTAGTTAAATTCGTTTACAAAAAAAATTTAACGTTTGTGTTATCATCATTCTTTTGGTTCACAGAAATTTTTTTCGTATAGTCGGTTTTGCATTGCAACTCATTTTGATTAAACATTTTGGTTTTTTATACGCTTAGTATCTCGTTTACAAATCTTTGATTTTAATAGTGGCTTAAATACGTTAAGGCATACTTGATACTACATATTCGCAGTATTCTGGTGTAATAGGATACCATTGTTTCTGCACTCTTTACTACAAATTAATTATCGTCGGTGGGGGATCATTCATTTGCTAACTTCATTTTAATTAAATGTGCCCAGACATTTTCCATCGGGTTCAAGTCTGGGCTTTGAACAGCCTATGATTTGAAATGGTCTGCAGCCAATTTTTCACGTTCTTCACACACGTTCTGAGACGTTATCATGTTGGAATATTACATCACATTCTGATACCGGCATATTCTTAACTGTTTCTAATAAATTCTTTTCTAAAATGTCTTTATAAGTATACTGATTCACCGTATCTTCGATTTGATGTAATAGACTTACGCCGTATGCTGTAATGCATCCCCGCATCATAAGTGAATCACTGCCAAATTTAATTTTTTGCTTAACATGACGCGGAAAAAGAGATTCGCTTTTCCTCTTCTCATACGAAAAACGTTCATCCGATGAAACTCGATTAATTGTACACTTGTCTGAAAAATTTACGTTTTCCCATTTCTCTATATTCCAGCTTATATATTTTTTTGCAAAATTCACAAACGAGCCTTGACATTTTTCTTTAAAAGAACAAATTTTTTTTCTTTTTTCTTGCTGTAAAATTAGCTGCTTCTTTTAATACTCTTCGAACCGTTCACTCATTAATTTTCTTTCCAATATCGTTTTTTTAATAGTTTTGCAGCCATCGATGCCGTCGTTGCAACTTCTGAAGTAATGTACTTTGTCTTTTCCTGACAAGATAATAATTTTGGATGGCCTCCGAAAGACGTAGGTACTTCACTGCAATATCGTTTCCGTATTTTTTGTACTAGTGCCTGACTCATGGCAAATTTTTTAGCAGCTTTTTGCGTTGATAAAAAAAAGATTTTGGAAAATAATATTATTATTTTCCAAAATCTTTGGAAATAATATTATTCTTTACATTTTGAGGTAATAATTTCGTGGTATATTTGTTGTGTGTTTTTGCACAACAACGATAAACTAACTATTAGTGTATTTTTGGTCACGGGCATCCATGATAGTTGTTTACAAAATCTGTGTTTACAATTCTTAATTTCAAAAGTCTTAATGCGGTGCAAAAACAACTACACGAAAAAAATTTCTACAAACCAAAATAATGATGGTAACACGAACGTCAAATTTTTCTTTTAAATTTTTTTTTAAGCAGAGTCATTTTACACAACACTACGTATTTTGTTCTTTTTCTACATACAAACATTGAATACAATATATAACATTGAATAAAATATTACTTATTTTCAAATTCCATGAGTATGTTCAGTTTTGCTCTTAAATGTATATTTCAAGGTTCACAAAAAATCTATTTTTGCGCGTGCGCTCTCGTTTATACGGAGCTGCGACCGGCAATCGTACATTTCTTCTTGATTGCTCGATTTCAAGCACGATAACTTCTCATTTGTCGGCGAAATCGCTACGATCGTAAACCACCACGAGTCGCGCGAATATAAATCCTTCGAAAATACAAATTTCGCATCTTTCTGTCGCACATGTGTGATACGATATGACAGTAAATTACTCCAAACATACTGAGCGGCGAAAACGCGTTATCATCTACAAACATGTCGTTCCATAAACGTCATAGGGGCCTTGTTGTCCGTCCTATCCATCGCGTCGTCCCATATGGGACGCGCGATACGCCCGCAAACTACTCTTCGCTCACATCCCCCTTTCGAGAAAGGAGACGGTAGACGCGAATTTTTATCGACCGTAAGACGCGGAACTTTCCCTTCGACTCTTCTTCGCGCGCGCGCGCGCGCTCTTTCGTGTCCAGAGGACTATAGCGCGTCTTTTCACGATGTCGCCGGCTCGTAAAGTCGCCCACCGTCACCGAGCAGATTTACGGCCGACGCTGGCGTTCCGGCGCTTTAGCTGTTTCGCCAGCGGAACGCCCGAGAAACGTTCCCGGGTGATCGACCGGTCGGTTTTCTGGTGGATGAAGAGCGGGCAAAGGGAGGGTGGGAACTATAACGTTGTCCCTTTGCGTCCTACTCGATGTCGCTTAATTTGACGGAAGTCAATTTTCCGCTCGCACGCTCACTTGCGCTTCCGCGACACCGAACGCGTATTATTTTCGAGCACGCGGCTTTCGATTTATGTGAAATGTTGCGAAAATAATGCTCATATATAGCAGACCGCGTGTGATAAATCGTTTTTCGCAAAGAATATGACGTTTTTTGTGGGTTATTAATTGGAAATTGTTTCAACAGAAATATTCATTTATCTCTCTAAATTTAATCAGCGATATAATTAATATCAGTATATGATCTACGAACATTTGCACAGAGATAAGACACAGGCGCTGCTCGCGATAGCGAAAATTCCAACGACAAGAGATTTTTGCAGTGGAAACGAAAATAGCGTCTCTCTTTTCCTTGGCATCGAAACGTGGATCGTACGACGACGCGACTGTGTTTATCGGAAAATAGAAGAGGATAAAATTGGCGCCGGAATCTAGGACGTGAACTTGCGGTGTGTACCGCACCAGAATATAATATGAAACCGCGCGAGAGATAAGTTACAAGCGTGCGTATCGATACGGTACTAAAAGACATTGCTGGAAAGTTCTCTTTCAAGTAACATACGGTATATCTACTGTATAGACTTGGAGATATTGTCAGTTGCGATTCGAGAGAAGCGGAATATTTGGTAGCGGAGAGATAATACAGGTTTTTAGCATTCGAGAGAGAGTTACAATTTTAGAAACGAACAAATTAAGAACACACGTACAAATATTTAAAAAAATATTTTCTAAGTTCACAATTCCAGAGCTTACACGGTAAAAGAGTTTATTTTAAGTCAAATGTTGAATATTGACGATAATTCTGTTGCAACCGCATTGCGAAGATACGCGACTAGCAATATAAAAGTATTACATATATAGTTAAGATAGACCGGCCCATTGGTCTCGCGGCCTAAGGGGCTGCGAATATGGAGTTCGAACCCGCTCATCAATACTTGATGGGATTTTTTCCGAGCCGGTCTCTTTCAATCGAGTTGATCGGTTGATTGGCGAACTGAATCGGGCCTCCAACAATTAATTCGAGTGTAATCTCGAAAAATATTTATTCACAGATTGGTGAATATACAGAATAGGGAAGCCCCCTCTGATCGGCTTCTCGTTCTCATATATTATAAATATCATCTTTCTCAGTACGTTAGTAAAAGTTTTAATCGTCGCTCATTATTTAAAAAAAGTTATTAACAAAAGAAGTTGTGTCAATAAACTGTTATTTTCCGACACCGTGTACATTTTGGTCGTGTTATAAGCATGTAAGCAGGGGGGGCTGGGCCCCCCTCGCAGAGGGAGAGGCTTCGCCTCTCCTCTCTGCTTTCCCCTCGAGAAAAAATGAAGAATTCGATTAAATGTCGCTTCAGTGTCGAGTGTTCACTTTATTGTTTGCAATATTTTATATCCCAAAACGTAGAATATTATTTTGCATATCTCTATTTTCTACTATTTTCTTTATGTTCTTTTTGTTCGTGTTGTAAGCATGTAGGCAGAGTGGAGCCTCGCTTCCCCGTAAACCACGTTTATACACTTAATACACTTAATTATACTACATGTCTCGTTCTCGATGATAATATGTAGTCATTGCTTGTTATGCCTACTTCACAACGCATGGTAACGAAAAAACAGCGCCCTCTTTTCCCGCTCTCTCTAACTTCATATTGTTTCGTTGTGCCAAAGCATCGCAACGCATTTTCGTATAGCTCACGAAAAATATACAAAATCCTAGTGTGTTATCCTGTTTTTCGATGTCTGCTAATAAGAAAAGGAAGCGCTCGCGATCTCGATCGAGTGAAAGTCATAGCTTCAAGCGCCGATATGATGAAAAGCTCGGTGCACTGCAGGTACAAATTCATAACCTCACTAAGGTGGTTGAGACACTAGTATCGGTTCAAAAAGAACAGACTACACCTACATGATCGCCGGATGATGAATCCGTGCATGTCTCACTTAAAGGTAAGCGGATTCTTTCGCGTCAGGCAGTTGCTCAATATATGTCTCATCTTTCCACAC
>QVOA01012321.1:0-44669 GCA_014825685.1 Pseudomyrmex cubaensis | reverse complement strand
CCTGAACTTGACCAATCACGTTGGTCAAATCAGCCAATCAACACAGCTTGAATTTGTTGCAGATGATTTGTCGCGATCACCAAGTGGATAACCCATAAAAAAAGCCATCCCAGTAATTCGTTTTCTTCGATTGGTACGTGTCCCGAATATTTATCCGTCCCGCCAATATAACAGTTCCTGATACTTTTTTCTTACAAAAACTTAGGGAATTAGAAATTATTTTTCTTATTTTCAGATTTGGAACAAGAATTTTGTATGTTACAACAAGTGTGCTCCGATATTGTGCATGTCTTATAAACCGTGTTCATGTACGAGTCGATAGAAAAAGTCGGAGCAAAATTTCAATTAAAGTTTAAAGGACTGTGCAATGACGACTCAAGAAAGTCAGATCGAATGCAATGTAAATATTCATTTTGTCGTTCCGAACCAGTGTGAATCCGAAAATGACTGCGACGAAAAGATGTGGCAGGCATTCAACGTTCGTATTTTTATTTCTCGTAATATATTTATTTTAGTGCGTACACGTTTGATATGTTTGAAAGAAACCAGAAATGTGCTCGAATAAAATTTATTTATTTGATTGTTTAGAAATGCAACGAATACGGTTTGCAACCAGTGTGGATTATTGAAGAAGTGTGCAACAAAATACAGCCATCAAAGAACGATGTATTTGTCGTGGAAAAATTCAAGGGTGATGTATTTGCAAAGCTGAGAAATTTCAAGTGCTCGTAAGCATCAAAATTAATTTTTATCAGTATACAGATATTTAGCTTATTGTACAACATATTTATCTTGTAACAATTATACTCTATGATACTGAGATAAATCAAAGCTGACTAAAGTAACTTCCAAGTGTGTATTTCAGCAGAATAGTGTCACCAAAATGTCTGCTCAATTGTTTTAACAATGGGGAACCCATTCCAGAAGGGAAAAATCCAATATATACAACAGCTATGAGAGGAATGTGTATTTGTGCATCAGGTTTTAGTTCAGAAAACAAGGTAAATTTATTTCACAATCACTATAAATAAGTTGTAGTCATTAATAATAAGTTGTAATTTCAAAATTTTAATTCATTATTGCAGGATCACATACAACAGTTGGTAGAATATATGGGAGGTTTCTTTACAAAACAATTGAGAATTTCTGTCACACACTTAATAGCTGACTCTGTGATGTCAGCAAAATATGAGGTAAGCTCTCCCATTTACACACACAAATATGTGATTGAATAAGAAATATTTCATAATGGTTATCCAACTTGTTAATGATAATAAAATGCAATGATAATTACTTAAAAACATGCATATATCTGATTTATATATTTTTTTAGTGCGCTATAGATATGAAAATACCAATTATGACAAAAGAATGGATAGATGCTGTCTGGGAAGCAAATTTGAAAGAAGAAAACGAAGTAATTAAGGCAGATGATCAAATATTTGATAAATATCGATGTCCTGTTTTTAAGAACTTAACGGTTACTACGACCAATCTTTCTAAACATCAAAAAGAAGAACTCAAACGTCTGATACATGATCATGGAGGAGTAGGTTAAATGTTATTTTATATAATGGCAACTGAGACTTCAACAATTAACTTACGTGACTTATTGTGTGATGTTTTACTCTTGTTTTTGTTTTAGACATTTATGGGTCCTTTAGATGGAAAAAAAGTGCGAGTAGTTTTAGCTAATGAAAATGGTCCGTTAAGTGACAAGCTGAAATACGCTATGAGCAATGACATTGCTTGTTTGAAACCTGACTGGGTGTACGAGAGCATTAAAGTGGGATATGCTTTACCGTTTCAAAATTTTATTATTAAATCCAGTAAATCATGTTCAACACCAGAAAAGTCAAACAGTACATATCTAATAATAGCAGGCTATCATCTGTCAAAATAATAGTAATAAAGTATTAATTTGCCCGCAAAATAATATTCTCTATACTTTTTTCAGCTCGTGCAACGCTGAATTGTTCAAATATTAGCACCATACCGTTTGAAAAGCCTCAAAATACTTACGTAAACGAGACTCTCAGTTCGACAATATCGAATTTTTCTGTTGTAGATGCAGGTACCGTTAACTTCCCTGATTAGTGAGAATCAATATATTTATTTGCATGCAAATGCGATTTATTTTTGTCTTCACTTTTTACTCTTTAAATATATTTTTTTTTTTGGCAGCTGCTGTAAATGTTATAGATCGGCTCATCTTCAGCGAAGCTAAATCAGCCGGACCGTTTCTTGACGGATGTAATGTAAATCCTTCTCAAAATTATTTGTATATTTTTTTGTATATTTGTGTACTTTTTCCCGTATTTTAACTATCAACTTTACTCGCGAGATACTTTATCTTCGCAGATTTATCTCACTGGATTTGCGACAACTCTCAGAGACAAATTGAATAAAATACTGAATGTCGGCTGTGCGATGCGTCTCGACGATATATCGGATGCCGTGACGCATGTGATCGTCGGTGACAAGAACAAAGCGTCCGCGGAACTGAAGGCAATAAAAGCGAGAGGTTTACGGTATTGTTAACAGAGAATAAAAATTTTATTATTCGCATCTTTGATCTGAATTCCTTTATTTTATTGTTTGCTTTTATATTTTTGGAGCAGCTGTTGTATCGTGAGTATAGAATGGCTGGAAGAGAGTATGAAACTGAAGCGGCCTGCGCCAGAAGAACGCTTTTTGTTCGAACTAAGAGATGAAATTCCTAAGACAATTGTCGAAACACCTGCTTCTCCGCTTAGTAAAAAGGTAAGGTGCATAGTATTTAAAGAGTTGTATTTTTGATCTTTCCGACTTTTAGAATGTGTTTAAAAAGTCAATGTATTAAAAGTATTATACATCTCGCTGTTTTAGAATTTACAAATGTTGCAACAACCGAAACTTTCCGTACCGACTCTCAATTTAGCGAAGAAACTTTCGCCTGCGAACGAACAACTACAATCTGATCTCGTGCAGCAGTATCTCCAAGAAAGTAGTGGTAAATGAAATAAATCACTTGTTGGCAACAAATATGTACAAATGTTATTGATCTGTCAACTTTCAAAATCGATTCTTTCGGAAAACGAAGTCTCGTATAAAATTTTTGATAAGATGTATAAATGTCTTGTTAAAGCGGCGAAAAATAATTGAATTACAGAGTTTCATATTACGACGGAAGGATTCGCGAAACCTTGTACGCTTGTTCCGGAGAATAAAACTGTGACAACCAGCCAGATGCGTTCGTCAGATATCGCACAAACTAAGAACATCGCCGAAAACGATAGCATCGAACCGCTCAGTCAGAGCTTGGTGAACGAGAAATTATTCAAAGTTAAGTTGTTGTTAAGATTCTAGTTTCTCTTTTCATATTTCGAACGGCAATTGGTGCGCATGTCGATATATCATTTGTAACACTGTGTGCAACAGGTTTAACATTTGTTGTGACCGGTTTCGAGGACATTAATGTGAAGGAAACGATAGTCATGCTGGGCGGTCGGGTGGTTTCGAGTTCGTATAGTGGTATTCCGGACTATGGCGTCGTACCTATACACGGAGCATCACTAAAACACACGGTCAATGAAATTGTGACCGATTTATTTATCGTACGTGTGTTTATATTATAATTTTTTCTATTTTTTATTGAAAGAGAGATAAAAATTATATTTAGAAAATTATACTACTAATATTTGTTCGGTTAATGTGTTAACAGGAGGATTGTATCAATCAGGAGCGTCTCGTCGACGTTACGTATTATCACAGACCATTGTCTATAAAAAAATCGTGTAGTCCACTGTCGGAATGTGTCATAACGATGAGCATGTATACTGGCTCAGAACGGACGTATCTTTCGACATTAGCTACCAAACTTGGCGCTATGTAATTGTTTATTTTTATTTACAAATCTAATCGTGCAATTATTTTCTGTATCAAAATACAATATGTATTATAGCATGTATGTGTATGTATACATCAAATATATTTAGATGTCAGGATATGTTTGCGCGCAAAGCCAATGCGGAGAAAAACACATACGGCAGCACGCATCTGATTTGTCCAACTCCAGAAGGAAACAAGTACAACGCAGCGGTGAGATGGAAACTGCCCGCTGTAACTGCCGCTTGGTTGATAACTTGCGCCGAGCAATTAACGCACGTGAATGAAACTCCGTTTCTCGTCGGAGAAACAATGGGTAAGTTTCTATTTATACCTGAGACATCTTAGTAAACGTGCATTCTGTTTTTAAAACAGATTTTTCTTATTTATTCATTGGTTATATGTGCGTGATGATTTTGTGTTAAAAGCACCAGATAGATCACATCTTACGAATGTCAGCGAAAATATACCAAATTTGACGGAACAGACCACACCTAGAACTATTCTTACACCAAAACGTTTCTTATCAATCAAGGTATTTGCAATTTTATTAACTTATTCCTTATAAAAACATTAAATTAACAATGATTTATAATTGACACATAATATATAATATAAAATGATGAAGAGGTGTAGCCTCAGGTTCAGGTTGAAAATTCAGATTTAAATGTGGATCTAAATAATATATAATATTAATGTGTGCGTAAATTTTTAATAATTTTACAGCCTCAAGGAACATCTGTAGAAACTCCATTAATAAACAAGAGACTCAGTCTTGTAATGAATCAAACACCGAAATCACCATTTCATTTGTCTACTCCGGAGACTCCTTATGGACAGGTCTTCAAGCCTGATCCTTCACCCGATACACGAAAAGGATGGATCAAATGGGTGGACAATTTTCCAGATCTGCAAGTGACGGAACCACCTGCAAAACGGCGCGCTCCTAGCACCGTAAGTATTGTTGTTTTTTTGCAAAAGTAATTACGCGTTCAAATTAATCAGAGTATAATCGAGTCTACTTGCAGCCGCTTTCAGAGTTGAAGAGACAACTGTGGGATAAACTGAAGAATCCAGGTCAAGTATTTGAGAAAGTAAGGCACAGATACGTGCAAATAAATTTTTTAAGTATTATGACACTAAAATATTATTTTATATATTTAATTGGTAGGAAGATAAAGCAGATGAAGCAACACTGAAATCAAACAATTCTTTTGTGAAAAGAGCTGAAGAACAAATAAACGATCAGCCAAACAAAAATGTGTCATCATCTTCCATATCTATTAACCGAAAACTTGATTTCAATGAAGAAGATACTCTAACGCCTAATAAATCAAGTAACGAGATAAATATGTATGTATGACTTTTGTAAAATTTTGAATCTTTAATATCATGTATAGTGTGACGTGACGCTCTTTTGGTTGGCGCTAGTCACTATAGAAATATTGCAAGTTTCATAACTAGTATAATCTAAAATAATAAAAGCAATATGATGCATAATAAATATACAGAGATAAAGAAAAATAAAGAAACAATATAAATCTTGTAATAGGCAAATAGCAGAATTAAACAAAGTACTTCAACGAACATCGAATACTCCCGAGAACAGATATTCGTTATCTGCTGAAAAGAAATATGATGTGGAAGCTTCTGATCATATACAAAATTGTAAGTATTTATAGTTCATCAAGATATAGAATTAAAAAAAACGTGTGTGCACTCAATTTTTGCGCACAATATTTTATGAATAAATATTTTATTTATCCAATAATTATGGTTTAGGTATAGTAAAGGACTCGCAACCTATTGATGCTATTGTGTGGGAAGATCCGAATCATCCAAAACGAGTACTTATTATGTTGTATATTTGTTTTGTTGATTTATATGTATACAAGAAAATTATGAGTTGTTTCCTTATTGAACAGATTTTATTCTTGTACGATTGACTTTAAACTTTTCTACCAAATCACAGTTTAATTGTCTGTTGGTCAATGAACGCTTTATTGTATATCATTTTTGCAATGCTCTTATTTGTTGAATTACGCAATGTCAATGTATTTCTAGCCATCGTCAAACCTACAAAGATATGGTAATAACAAGTGCGATATAATTGATCGTGAAAGTGAAGAAAATAACATGAGCGAAGAATTTATTGAGAAAGATTTGACGAAATACAGATGCGAATCGCCAATCACACCAAAGTTCATGCTCTCGGGTATACAGGTATTATACTTTTGAATATATGCACTGTATATCATGGCGGCGAAAATAAGTGCCGAGTATTCTTTTCTAATCTAGAATAGGAGCGCATACGAACGAATAATAAAAGAACTTGGCGGAAACGTATCGACAGACGCGAACTTCGACAATAGTGCCACTCATCTCTTGTGCGTCAGACTTTCTAGGAACGAGAAAATGCTTGGCAGTATAGCTGCTGGAAAGTGGGTTCTTCACTACTCGTATTTACGTGACTCCGAACAAAAAGGCAGATTCCTCGATGTTCGTACATTAGCGTGTCTTAATTTTATTATATAACGTTCCTTATGAGGATTATTTGGTTTTGTATCACAATTAAAAATTTTGCAGGAAGAGGAATACGAATGGGGTAATCCAAAGAGTCAGAATAAAATTCCACAGCCGAACAGTGATATGGAGCAAGCGATAGCGACTGCAGCTCACAGATGGAGATTGAAATTGCAGAAAGAACCGGACGGTCCGTTTTCCGATATAGTGGCACTGCTGATGGTATCCGATGAGAAGTACGATCAGTTCAAGAGACTAATCGAAGCCGGCGGTGGTTTAGTCACGCAAGCAAGGTGATAGATACGTTGTAATTTTGATTAAAACGAACACGATGAAATTCTGTTATTTTTTATTTTGACTTATTACAGGCCGCCCTATGATGCTAGTCCGTCTGGACACAGAATTACGCATTGCTTCGTTAATGTGAAACAGGTAAGCAACATTTAGAGCTGATAAATAAATTTCTTTTTGTTGTATCACAAAGATCTCTAGAATAAATAATTGGCAATAAATTTAAATATATATTATTATTCAGCATTTTGTTAAAAAGATAAGTTATTACATCCAACAGGTAAACCAGCCTATAGACTGGGCCATGCTGGCTAGTAAGGGTATCCTCTGTTTCTTGCCGCAATATCTCAGCGATTATCTGACAGCAAGAAAACCGCTCAATCCACGAGAATGCGTACTTCCAGAATTTAAGAAGTACCTAACACTAGTGCCCAAGTAAACAGGGATTATGACTGACTAGAAATATTTTAAGTATAATGATGTACATAGTAAATATAAAGTTATAGCACCGCAGAGGTGAAAGATTTTTTAGATTTAACTGAAATTTACTGATTTTTGTTCATTATTACATGTATTTACCTGTACATTTAATATATAATTTTACATCAGTATTGTTAAATAATAATGTATCATTAAATTAAGTTAATTGCAATATTGACATTTTTACTTTTTCCCACAAATATGAAAAATTCGATAAAATAAATAGATAATTGGTTGTTTATATTATCATTCTATACACATTTTCTTAAAAAATTGAATCATTAAATTTTTCGATTTCTGTTAACATTATATCTCTGTAACTTATCCCTAAAATTAATATTTAGCTCAACAATATTTCACATACATTAGAATGAGAAGGGAGAGAAAATAAAAGTAATTTATTATCTAATTTCATTTAAGTTTCAAAATTGACTCTGCTCACACATACAATAATTTTTACAACAAAATAATATATTTTAGTATGGGAGGTTGAGTCGTTGGTAAACTAGATCAGCTCCAGTGCGATTTTATGCACTTTTATTATCACAAAAAGTAAAAATAAATTTTACAACAAAAAATAACTACTAAATCTATAACTGTGTTTCACTTTCAGTCTTGATATACAATATAATTGCATTAAATTAATAGCAAAACTAAATACTGTCAGCTTTCTAAGAATTCCAGCCATTCTGTATCAATTTTCTCCATCATATTATCGTCATTAAGCGACGAAATATCGTCCAATATATCTTCAAAGTTCAAATCGTTTGAAATATTCAAAGAGGAACAGTTTGATGTATCCAAGTTCACATATGTGTTAATTACTGATTGTGTTCCTGGCACCACCTCTGTGCACAAATTGATTACCGTCATTATCTCCGTATTATCTGATTGTAATCTCTGTGTCATCTGATTGTTATTCGGTTCATCCTTTTTATTTTCCTTCTGCTGCTCATCTAAGCCAATCTCATTGCACCATTTATAATCAATCAATGTATTACAATCTTTTGCAATTTCTGTTACAAGTGTATTTGTAAATACTTCTGCACATTCTTCTTGTTTTGAATCATCTTGCGCTTTATATCGTTCAGTTTTGTCCGAATAAATTTTCAGATCGATATTGGTCTTTTCGATGTTAGTGATCTTGGGCAATACTTTACCAGCTCTATCAACCTTACTCTCTTGTTTTCCGATATTTTCGCTTTTCTTGATGAAATTATCGATTTCTACTTCTGGCAATCCTGAAGTTGACAAGTGATTAATACTTTTCTTAGATTGTTTTACTGAGCTAGCAGATTCATCTCTGAGCATTTCATCGGATTTTTCTTCTGTTAGATTTGAGACATTCTCAGGACTTAAAATGTTCATATTTACTTCTTTAGAGAGCTCTCCTCCCGCAGGAGTTACAGGCGGAGTATAGAGCGAAAGTTCCACTGAAAAAGTCTCTTTAAAAGAGTTTGTTTCTTCAGTGTTAGTGGAAACATTTTTTTTTAAAGAACTTGTTTCTTCTGTATCACTGTTTACTTCCGAAACACTTGTTTCTGTTTTAAATAGTTGCTCTAAAAAATCTTGTTTCTTATGTGTAAGTGGAAACGTATTGTAAACATTTCCCTTAGAAGAACTTGTTTCTTCTGTATTAATAAGGACATTCTCTTCAAAAGAACTTTTCTCTTCTGTGTTACTGGAGACATTTTCTGTAAAAGAACTTGTTTCTCCTCCGTTACTGAGATCAAGTACATTTCTAACAAATGTCAGATCTTCATAACCAATTGGCCACACACACTGAAATATAAGCAGAATCGTGAACCTTACAAACTATACAAGAGAGATGAAGACATTGAAAAGAAAATATATATTTACATCTGGTGCTTCACAGGCCCATACAGCTTCCTCCAAATTGAGTTGAAATATCCTGACCTTGTTTTTAAGACCATTTTTCATACAAAGCGGACAAAATTCCAACATATCTCAAAAGGTCCGGGTCGTTCAACATGCGACAAATCTCAAGATACAAACAAACAATCATGCACACGAGAACGGTGATTTTATGCGCGATACCAAGCACCAACATGAAATACAATAATAACACATTACGTTAACTAGAACTCAAGTGAAACAACGTGTTTGAATATTCAGTAAAGTGTCGGTCACAATATCATTCTTTACGTTTATTTACATACACGCGTGTTCTCGGGGGAATAAAACTTAACCTATAAACTGCCGGCTTTTCTACCATGACCATATGATATACTTTAGCGACGACCAAAACCCTTTCATCGCTAAGCGAGTTTGCAGTTGTCGGTAACGCAATCAAAGTAATTTCTTTGGATGACGTACGCCAGAGGCCAGGTTTTCAAATATAGGTCAGATATTCAAAATGGATAGGAGTAATAATGTCTCGATAATTCATTCTCCTTATTAGACGTCTTTAGTGTCTTTACGCATTACTGTATACTAAAAGATGTATGGTAGACAATCAAAGGTAATACATTGTCATAATATTTTGCAAATATACTGTTTATCTTTTATATCTGAACGTATAAAATTTCAAATTAATCTATTATATCGTTTTAGAGAAAAAAATTATTAAAAATAATACGTGTCTGTAACACGTATTATTTTATTATTTTTTATACAAATCTCCATTATAAGAGATATTTATAAGAGAGTCACACGGAGTTATAAAATTATGGATTGTATTTAATCATCGTTAATTACATTATTGTGAATTTGTCTATACATGATTTATCACAATCACTCGATATTGAAGAGCTTTTGCAAATGATCGCGCGAAACATCGCCTTATCAAAGATATATTATACTTCATGTGATTTTCCTTTCTTTTGTCTCTCTTCACTTCTCTGCTCGAATAATTTCGATTATATATATAAAGGAGCATGATATGAACGATCTATTCAGTATCATACCCACCCACCTATCCATTCATACACGCATTTGCTGACCGACTTCGAAGGCTGTTCTTATCTCGATAGTTACGAATCAATTGCGCGATATACCTTTCGAAATAATGAACCTCGTCTCAATCAAACGAACTCAGGACGGGAACTGTTTAAAGAAAAGCGCAAGTAATGTTTTTTTCTATTATTCTTATTTCTGATATACTACAAAATGTATTTAAAAGTGCAAAACTATAAATCTTTTGAGACGTTTCAGTTTCTAATTCTCTTATATCTTTTATTTTCTTTATATACAGGTGTAAGTATCTAATATAAGTTGTGATCAAACAGAGATCCGTATAATATATGTCTATATAATATATAATACATGCAAACTAAACTTTATCTTGAAAAAGAAATTATATTTTCTCTTTTTTGGTTTTAGTGAACTCCGTATAGTGATGATCAGCCTGATTTAATGTGTGTTATAAAATTTCTTTGATTCATTAGAATCCGAGAGAAACTGAAAATGAAAGTAACTTTCTTCGTACTTTCTCGCCGCCGGTGTTTCATCCGGATGATCAGTTTTCTGCGGCTCATCGCGCGTTTCACTTCTGTAAAATCGTTAATTGCTGCACAAAGTTAACTTTCGCTATATTCTTCATAGCAAAAGTGCTTCGCGAAAACGTTACAATGCAATAATTGTACGCTTTGTAAAGTGTGTGTGTCTAGTTATATAAAGAAATAAAAAAACGACGAAGCAAAACGAAATTTTATTGAAAGAAAATGGAATTTCTCGCGGAGCCTATTCTGGAAATTTCAGATTTTCCGAAGAAGGTGAGATGATAAAATAATAAAAGTACTGCGATGTAAAAAAGTAACACTGTGCGAAATATTTTATTGCGTCTCACAACGATGTAAAAACATAAATGTAATAAATTAATGCTAACGAGAACGTACATTTTTTGTCACGCAAACGCAGGCAGTAGCGACCAATGTGTTGACACAGGCACATCATGTGTCCCGAGCAAAACGAGGACAAGCGATTGGCGGCGTTCGAGGATTCCGCGGATGTACAATTTGGATGACGGGGCTCTCTGGCGCTGGAAAAACTTCTATTTCTTTCTACCTTGAAGAGTACCTTATCTCCCAAGTATGTCACACATAACGTGCTTTTTATTTTACAGTTTTATTTCATGATACTTGCTTAAAATAAATTTTATTCAGGGAATTCCCGCATATAGCTTGGACGGCGACAACGTGCGCACCGGTCTGAATCGTAATCTCGGCTTCAGCAAGGAGGATCGTGAGGAGAATGTGCGTCGCGTCGCCGAAGTCGCGAAGCTCTTTGCGGACGCCGGTATCGTTGTTCTCTGCAGCTTTGTGTCTCCATTCGCGGCAGACCGTAGAATGGCACGAAAGATCCATGAGAACGCCAATTTGCCGTTTTTTGAGGTGTTTATCAAGGCGTCGCTCCAAGTCTGCGAAGCCCGCGACGTCAAGGGGTTGTACAAGAAGGCGCGTCAAGGTATCATCAAAGGTTTTACTGGTATAGACCAGAATTATGATGTGCCGGTCGAGCCCGATCTCGTCGTCAACACCGAGAACGCCTCTGTTCAACAGTCCGCTAGTGTTGTCATCGACTTTCTCCAAAGCAAACAAGTAATACCAAAGTCGAACAGTACGAAGCAACTTGACCAGGAACTGTTCGTGAATGAGGACAGATTGGAGAGTATTCGAAAAGAAATGGCAACACTTCCAGCTTTAGAAATCGGGAAAATCGATGTGGAATGGATACAAGTTCTCGCTGAGGGATGGGCGGCACCTTTGAGAGGATTCATGAATTAGGAAATCATTATTTTCTTTTAAACAGACGTTGCATTTTAACTGCCTATATGAAAACGGCGTTCAAATCAATCAATCGATTCCTATTGTTCTCGCTGTGAACACTGCCGACAAGGAACGTCACTTCGGTGCGACTGCACTCGTCCTTCGATATCGGAACAAGAATCTCGCTATATTGCGTAATCCGGAATTCTATTACCACCGCAAAGAAGAGCGTTGTAGCCGTCAATTCGGCACTAACGATTCTAGACATCCTTACGTCCGGATGATTCAGGAATCTGGCGACTGGTTGGTCGGCGGCGACTTGGAAGTAGTCGAAAGAATCAAGTGGAACGACGGTCTGGATCATTACAGGCTGACGCCCAACGAAATCAAAACAAAATGTCGTGAGATCGGCGCTGACGCGGTTTTCGCGTTTCAGCTGAGAAATCCAATACACAATGGACACGCATTGCTAATGCAAGTTGGTGTTGTAGCTTTACAGGATAATGGAATTCAGAAATTGTCTCTGTTACAGAGATATAATTTCATTGTACATTATTTTAGGACACAAGAAGACGCCTTCTCGAGCGTGGCTTCAAGAAACCGGTTCTTCTTCTGCATCCTTTGGGTGGCTGGACTAAAGATGACGACATTCCCCTGCCGGTAAGAATACGGCAACATGAGACTGTCCTCGAAGAAGGTGTCTTGCACAAGGATACTATTCTTGCTATCTTTCCTAGTCCTATGTGTTACGCAGGTCCTACAGAAGTTAGTATACAAATACATATGCACATATATATACATATATTGCTTTTTATTATTATACATTATGTGCAATGCAACTGACTTAAAAAATACTTAAATAAATAACAATACAAAAAAATACATATATTTAATCATTATAATTTTAAAACTTATTTAATAAGTAGTATATAATATAATTTTTTCTTTGCGAACGTTTGTTATAATAATTTAAAAAAATATTTAGTTATTTGTACAATCTACTCGTGTCTTTTAGGTGCAATGGCATGCCAAAACTCGCATGATTGCAGGAGCAAATTTCTACATCGTCGGCAGAGATCCTGCCGGTGTACCTCATCCTGACAAATCTGCCACACCAGACGGCAATCTTTACGACGCTACTCACGGAGCGCATGTTCTTTCAATGGCTCCGGGCATGCAGAATCTCGAAATTATTCCTTTTAGAGTAGCCGCTTACGACACCAGAGTGAAAAAAATGTCGTTTTTTGAAGCCGAACGGCAACAAGACTTTCTTTTTATTTCCGGCACCAAAATGCGCAGTAAATATTCTTCTTGTTTTAATCATCTGTTTGAAAAAATTAAATTGATTTTCTTATTTTTTTTTATTTAGATTTGGCAAATGGCGAAGATCTTCCAGAAGGCTTTATGGCACCAAAAGCATGGAACGTTGTTGCGAAATATTATCAAACTGCGCAGCCAGAAGCGAATTAAAATAAATAATTAATGTTTACAAAATAATTACTACTGTAATTTTTAATATAAAGTTAGCAACTAATGTAATTTTTAGTATTATACATAAGCAAATTGTGGAAAACTTCATTATACAGGAAATTACTAGACAATAAAAAAAAGAAGTGAACTCCGATGGAAGGTATGTGGGTGAACTATCATGTAAAAAATAGCGGAACAAGTTTTGCATTTCGTCACTAATCTATATATTATATCTTTGATATATGTTTATTTATTGCATCAAAGGACACGGAAGGATATTTTGTAGCTTAAACATAGTTGACAATCACCCGAGAGTTGATGATGGGAAAGTGTATTTCTTTAATCCGGTATATCTGCAATACAATATTCTACCATTTTTAACTTTGTCTTTACAGATCTTTCTCTTGTAAAAAAACGTTTACATGCTGTTTGCTTGAGTAAATTGATAGCAAAAAGACTACTGTAGATTGCTTACCTTCTTCCTCGGAATCGGATATCCGAGTAGCCTGGAGCGAGCTTTGCTTTGTTAACGTCCGGACTAGGCCACGTGGTCTCGGCGGCGGTGATTGCTTGTTCCAGAGCGCTTCCAGTTGATCAAAATGTTGTGATTGTGCTAGAGCGGCTTGTTCAGGACCCAAGCCGGATTGCGATCCGGTTAAACCTGCTTTGCTGATTTCTTCCATTGACGCACTTACGCTGAAACGACGTTTCAAGCGTTCTTCGATAGTCGAAACCATGATTCCTAGAAATGAAAACTGCTCGTAGTTTAAATTGCTACTTTTAGTTCTATATTGCTCACATTTATCAAGAGATCAGTTACTTAGAGAGATCAGTATTCTTTTAAATTAATTGATAATAAGAGATATTTATTAAAAAAATAATCAATAACGCACACACATACCTGACGTAAGATGTCCGTATTTTCGCTGCCAAGTGTACGTATCTAAAGACACCTCTTTCTTTAGCAACCTTTTAGCTGGCCGTTTCGGCCCGGGAGGCCTCAAGTCTCGTGGTGCTACGTACGGTGGCAACTTAACGTATTGCGCGGGAGTATTATGTAGACATAAAATAGGCATGCATTTGTGTTCCAGTAAGTGTACTGCTATCCTGGAACAATCTGTGGACAATTCGACTCCCAAAATCGGCATGTGCAACATAATGGAGCTCAGCGGAGTGCCCTTTTTAGTGTCCCAGACAAAAAGGCTCTTGTCTTCGCTTCCCGAAGCGGCCAAAGTGCCGTCACCTGAAAGACGAACGCAGGTCACGTAGCCGAGATGACCGACGAGAGTGTGCAGATCGGCGCCGGTATTGATATCCCAGACTATTAGGTTGGCGTCTCTCGAACCGGACACTACTATCGATTTGTCGAGCACCGCGACTGCCACGCAGGTCACATGATCGGTGTGGCCGACCAGCACCTGAGACAGCTTGCCGCCGGCCAATTGCCACACCTTTAGGCTCATATCACGAGAACCGGTGATCAGGTACTGAGACTCAGGCGTTACCACCAGGCACGTGATGTCCTGCGAGTGCGACACTTGGTGCTTCTCCTCGGGACCGGCGCCTAGACTCACTATGCGTACCTGGGTATCACCAGATCCGCATACCGCATATCTAAAATAATGAATTAAGTATGAACTGCGAGATGTTAGTACGAGAAGTCTTAAAATAGCGATTACAGTTTAAAGATGCGACAGAAAAAATGTGTCTAAAAGAATAAGATAAAAAGTATACAAAGTTTTACATGATTTGTTGCAAATTCTCACCTCATGTCGGACGCGACAGCAAAACACCGTCCAGGTCCGCAGACAGACTGAATCAGCGTGCCGCTGTCGGCCGCCCAAACTCTAATGGAACCAGCTCGGTCTGAACTAACAACTCTTCTTCCATCCAACATGGCAGTTACGGCGGTTACTGGCGCCTGATGTCTAAACGTAGCCACGACAAGCCCGAGAGTCAAACCCCACACGCGAACCGTCTTATCCTCAGAACCTAAAAAGTGTGTATTTTATATAGTCACAACACAGCTAATTAAACTTTAATATTTTTTTTTTTTTTGCTAAATACACATATAATAAATATAATTTTAGGAAGATACCAGACGCGACAAAGAGTCCTGATGCCGAAAATGCGATACAGGTAACGCTGGCGATGTGTCCTTCCAATGTAGACATCAGTTCGTGTGTGTTCAGTTGCCATAAATTCACCAGAGAATCGACACCGCCGGTGACCGCCATGGCGCCGTCTCTGGAAATGTCTATGCAGGATATCGGTGCGGTGTGAGGTTGCAGAGAATCTTGTTTACCGGATTTCTGCGGTTTCGGTGGCGGTTCCTCACCGCGGAAGCTCCAGTAAGTCACGCGACCACCTCCACCAGTTATTAGGAAATCGTCTTTCTCGGTCACCTGCGGCAAAAACAAAAGAAAAAACGTTGTGGAGAGCAAATAGAGGCATTAAAAAAATTTAGAGCTAAATAGCAAATGTTTTACTTACCTTAACCGAAGTGACACTCGCTGAGGGATTAGCGGGCAAGGTCTTAATCAATCTTCCGCTGTGCATGTCGAACACAGATACTCTGCCCTCAACACCACCGGCAATAGCTCTTCTGCAATCCTTCGCCAGGCAGAGGGACTTAACTGGTCCTTGATGTCCCCTAAGCGTGTGGATTTCCGTGCCAGTTGCTAAAGATCTTAAATACAGCTTTTGATCTTCGCAAGCAGCCAAGAGAAAAACTGAGTCCGAGGATACATCCAACATAGCCACCGGAGAAGGAAGAACGATGCTGTTAAGAAGACTGAAACTTTCCAAGGACCAGAGACACACAGTGCCATCAGCTGAGCCCGAAACCAAAACTTCTCCGGCCGAATCTACGCGTATAGTAGTGACAGGACCTCGGTGATGGTCGACCTTCATTAGGACCTCGCCGGTGAGCAAACTAGTGGCAATAATTCTGGAATCTTCGCCGCCGCTAACGATAACCGAGTTGTTGAGGGCTGTAGTTAGAGTGAGTACCGGCGCGATGTGCTCGCAAATCCGGCGTTTCATAACAAGATCCTTCATGTCCCAAACAATGATGGAAGTATCTTCAGAACCAGTCAATAGGTATTGTGATTGATGGGTGACTGCTAAGCACGAAATTGGACTGGAATGTCCTTTAATGTAAAGAGAAAATGAATTAATATCTTTATTTCATAACAATATTTTATTAAATAAAATATATATTTTTGTACTTCAAATAATAATTTTGTTTGCGTTAAACATTTCTTGTACCTTTAAATGTATGAACAAGCTGACCGGACATCACGTGCCATAATTGAGCGTCTCCCTGCGGTGGCACGACGACGACGTGCTGACCAGACGGTGCCGCTTCGATCAACTTGACTCCCTGAGGACACGTAATTGACCGGATCTGTAGCGGCAGAGGTGGTTGCAACCATCCGTTCAGAGGCACGAGCAGAGGCGCAGTGTAACCATCGCACCAAGCCATAGCCGCCATAACCATTCTGCTGACCTTAACAAAACGATATTAGATTAGGTAACAGCATTTCTCACTAGGATAAGTGATACTCACGAGGTCACCACCGTCTTCGGCGACTGGTCTCAACCAGCAGATCAACTGCGCAGCGAGTTGAAGTGGATCTCTAGTGAGAACATCACTGGACTTTCTGACAGCGTAATACACGAGCTCCAAATCACGTTCGAGAAGGTACCGCCTAGCGTGCTCAAGGACGCATCGAAGATAACTCACAGAGATCATTTGCACAGCCGCTAGAAGGAAGTCGAACGCGCAGACGGCGAGTTTCTTCAGCTTGTCGACGTCAGAAGCGCGCAGCAGATGTAGCCACGCTTCTTCGACATGGCGAAGCGTGTACGTGACATCCTGCGTTTGTGGCGCGCTCTGAAACGGCGTCTCCTTGAGAGGAGGCAGGGACGTCGGGTTCTCTGGCGATTTATCGGAACTGTCATCAGCGTTCTCGGAGAAAAAAAGACTCGCCAGCTCCGTATGATAGCTGCGGGAAACATCCTGATTGGAGAGATACTTTCTGAGAACCACTTCACGAGCCTGACCACGCCAGGAAAACATCAACCGACCGCTCATCACTCGCACCTGCAATATCCAACAATGCGCGGAAATGTAGATAGTAAAAGTGAAAGAATTACTTGTATTCTACAAAATCAATCAAATTACTTTGAGCCACGACGCAAAGGTTCTTCTGACCAAGCACCAGGTCGCGAAGTTGAATTGATTCTCATCTAAAAGCAGAGGTCCTTCGCCTCCAGTCGGCATGATCAACTCGAGTATTTCTGTCTCGGACAAACCGTACTCGGTGCAAGCGAGAATCGAGGCAACACGCGTAGCTGCACCGAGTCCGACAAGATTCTCCAAGTGTTCCAAGACCACGTCGACGCGCGGCGTCGCACACGCTCGTCCGGAAAGATCGACGAGACTGTCGGTGCCGCGTAGACGATCCTTCTGGACTGGCGTGAGACGCATTCCTTCTGGTGGAAGCGCAGAAGTAGCAATAAAATGTACTCCTGCGGGAAGAGCAAGCGGCAACCAGGATAGGGCAGCGACGATATCGAACTCGAGCGGATGGAAGCGATGAAGGTCGTCGAGAAGAATAATCAGTTGTTCCTCGAGCGGATTTTCTTCTATGCGGCGCATAATGAGACTGAACCAATTGTTGAGGTAAAGTGGATCGAAGGAAGCGTCGCGCGGCAGATTGCCGTCGTTATCGCCAGCGAGAAATCCAACGTGCTGGCACAATATACGGAGCAGTTCCAGACTGTAAGAGGATCGGGGCGTCGCGGTGCACACTCGGACGACGCGAAGCGTCGGAGTCATGAGCCATTCGGTTGAATCCTGGTAGACGCGCGCGAGAATAGAAGACTTACCGGAAGACTTGGGTCCGTAAATCAAAATGGGCCCATGCTTATTCTCCTTGCCTGAAAGTAAGTACTAGTAATGCGTTGACTTACGTTGTGAGACACTTAATACTCTGCAGATGTAAACCTACCTGCAAGGATAAGTTGTTTGACCCGCTTCACAGCTTCGTCGCTCTCATCGGCTAATGGCAATTCTCGAAAAAGAGCGAAATGCGCCATACTTTCAGCATAGACTTCTTGAACCATTTTTTTGCGACTCTTGATCTCCGGATCGATTTCAACGGACGCGTTCACCAGCTGCTGAAGTCTGTCTAGTATCAATTCCCGGAACTTACCAAGGTACTCGTCGTGAGCATCATAATCGGCGTCGATACCGCCCTTGTGGTGTTCCACTTGTAAGCGTACAACGTTATCGTCAGGAAGGATTGTCTGGACGCGATTCTTGAGCTCTTCGGCGGCAGCCGTGTAGCCTGGCGCGTTGTTGCCCGTCCATTCGCGAATCACGGCCATTATTCCCGAGGCTTGCTGGTCTAGACCTAAGGTAAACGCTTTAATATTTTATATAGTCGATAAATTACATTATTCTACACATGTAGCGTTTATGTTTCTGTGTAGCAATCAAGATCTTTCGGAACGTTACGAGACATTTATATCACATTATATCACTGAAACTCGAAGGTAATAAAGCGATTGTCTGTACAAAAAAACTAAAGTTTCTATCGACTTTTTTTTTTTTTTTTTTTTTTTTTTTTTTTTGTAACGCGAGATGAGACTAATAACAGTCGTTTCAAGCACCAATTAAATTTCCCGGGGATTGGAAAACGAATTAACGTGTCAAACAGAAAAAAGCAAAAGCGGTTTCAATTTTTAGCTTGCTTTTATATAACGCAATACAGCGAAATATACGCGAACGATACTTTGATAGTGAACAGCGCATGATATTGAAGGAATTTTGTATTTTTGGAAGAGAAAAAGATACACGCGCGCAGGTATTAATACTATATACACTATAGATTAATCTGTCAGGATAAAGTCAGGGAAAAACAGTCCAGAGACGCGCCACCGCTATGCCGCTGTACGAAGATTGATCAAATATTGACAACGGCAGCGCGTCGATATTCTGGACCGCGTTATTTATTTAAGAATTTCGTGGATAAGTACGTCCGCGTAGACAATCCGCCGCGATAACTCCAAGATCTCTATTTTAATTCCTAACGTATATTGTGAATTTTTCGACGAAACTCTCAAATTCCGTTACTTACTTAGGCCGTATTCGAGTTGCCGCTCCGTTGTGCTCTTCAGGATGTACCTTAGCTCTTCGTTCTCCGGCCGTTCCGCGATCGCGCGCTCCGCGGCTTCCTTTAACGCCCGACGTAGAATCGGCTCATGTTCCTTTTGCCATTCTTGCTGGGCTGTTTGCACGCTATTCACACACAATTTATACAATTGCTCCGATAAAAACCTTCCAAGAGCCTTCGCGAAAAGTGATTTTAGATATCAATGATTACCTAGCCGCTTTTAAAATGTAAGACTGTCCGTCGCACTCGTAATGATCATTGAGGAGAGTACAGTGTGTGAGAAGCGTCTGAAATGTGACCTCTTTCAATTCCGTCGGTACCCACCCTGTGGTATAATTTGTTCCCGTCAACAGCTGAAAGGATAACAAATGGACACTCTTTTGCATCCCCAGCGTGTGTACTGAGAATATAAGAGAAGAGGTAAAATAAGACAGTGACATATGCGTGGTGTAAAATGAGAATTTATGGTGAGATATGAGTGTTTTTACAGGACAACAATAATTGTATGCATGGTAACCCGTTCAAGAAAAAAAAATTGTTTCAGCATTTCGAACGTATGCACTTCATAATTCCACGCGATGAGAAAAACAAATGATATAACAGGCAAAAAGTCACTCACCAAGAGGAAACACCCCCTAGAGTGTCGGTGAGATGCGTTTATTTCCTCCAGGAAGTATTTCGCCAGATGTGGATTGGCGTCCGGATTGCCGCTCGTTCCATATTGCATGTCCACCAAAAGCACCTGCGCAGGCCGTATAAGCGTATACGCGTACGTTTTGCAGATAGATGGTCATCAGAACTTCGATTATTAAAGATGAAATGAATTCACTTACTGACCTCGATTCCCATGTCATCGTAGATTGATTGTAACTCCGGACCGACTATTTCCAGCAGTTGTTTGCGTTCCTCCGGGAAGTCTAGGCACAGTTATGAACGAACAAATTTAATTCCACGTTGGTGCAAATAGTTTTCCTTGCAACTTTTTTCAATTTTTATCTAAATAGTGTTTATTCAAAATTTGTATTAACTTTGTTGAGGAAATTGTATTTCCGCGATAAACACGCGAAGTTTCGTTTATCATATCACGTAATAAGAGAAAAAAAAACAAAAATTTACTCAACTTTTTGAATTTTGCACTTACCGTCTCTCTCACTGGCGATGAATATCTTGACGAGCCTTGGCGCCGGTAGATGCGCAGGGGGCAGACCGCCCTTAACGACCCCCGCAATCAGTTCCACCTCGAGATTCATGTTTGTAAGAGTTTCCGCTATTCGATTCAGCCGATAATCATTGCTTTACACACACTCTTATACGTTCCACTCGATGTGCAGGGACTCCATTTCACAGAGAGCCTCGAGTATTTTTATCTTCGATTCGTAATAATGTTGTACTGTTCGATCGCCAGCTTCACTGACCGCTTTGTCATTTAACGAGACTTTGTTTTTGGATTTGTTTTTTTTTTAGAGCTATTGTATGTCTTATTAAATAACTTTTTGAAATTTTTTCTTATATATATATGTATTTATATATGTATATATATATATTTATTTGTTTTTTCAACTCACATAAATTCTCGCATGTCTCTTCGGACGTTTGGACTGTTTAATATAAGCTTATATCCGAGTCTTTTATGTAGTCTGGACGTACGTATAGTACTTAGAGAAGCTTCGATCACTAGATTGTTATATATATCTTTCAATATTGGACCTTTAAATTGCGTCCGTGAGGTATTATATCTTCTTGAAATTGCTTATCATTGAATTTCTTTTGCGTTATTTTCTGACTTTCAGATCGGCTGTGTCGCCTCACAAGATATTCGCATATATTGATATATAATATTTGATCGTTCCGGCGATCAATAATCAAATAATTTTAATCAATGTGTACAATAATCGAATCTCTTTCAACAAATTAATTTCTCTCTTTTCGATCTTGCAGCTCATTCATATATTCTTTTATATTTATATACATATATCTATATGTATATGTACTCTTAACATATATATTTATTCATTTTTATACATATACATTTATTAATTCGGTAACTAGCTAACCGTCTACGATTGTCTTCGCTTACAGATGCAATGTGTGTTACATTAATGTGTTAATAATATTTTTTTAGGCGATACCCTCGAGTTTGTCTCTCCGATATCCATCCCATCGATCGCTAAGCAACATATAGATCGATGAATCGGCGAAAGCGATCAAATCGCCTTCCGATCTCGTTAGTTTGTACTTGTCCCGAGCTTGCTCATTTGGTCGTTGCCTGTTGGCCGACGGGCCGGACGTGACGGGCTTGAGGGAAGTTTATCAAGGCCCTGTTGTTGCGCATCCTATGTTCCCATTTTAAGAACGAGGACCTTCTGCAAACGGAAATAGGATCCGATATGCAATAGAAGCCGATAGAGTTTCTCTCGATGTTCGATCGATTGGTCTGTAACTCTTTTGTATAACGACTTAATTTAGTCATATTTTAATACATCGCTTTCTCTCTCTCTCTCTCTCTCTCTTACTCATTCATTCACTCACTCTTTCTCTCACGAATTAAAGCCCAACGTGATATCGACGAGATGTATCCCGCTCGCGCACGCTCGCGCGCCAAAGTCGAATCGATCCAGCTTACTTTTTACGAATTCAGAGCGTGTGTGCCGCATTTTACGCACAAGAATACAAGAAGAAGTGTTTTCCATTTATCACACAAGATTTGCGTTTCAACTCGAGTCAATAGCCCCAAGTGCGACAAATGGAAAGCATTTATTTGCGCGAACTCGCAGCAGAAAGTCAGTGACTAAAGAGTGACTAAATAGAAAACTGTAGTTTTTTCGATGGGTTCATAATGTATATCAATTTTTTTTCCATCCATTTTATCTTGTCTCAATTCTTACGACGATGCGCTCTCCGCACAATATATTCAAATGTATCGATAATTTAAAATTCACAAGACGCAATCTTTTTTTTTCTCTTTCTCTTTCATTACCGCCTGTCAGATACACGCAACGGCAGCACCGTGTATTGCGACCCGCGTTGAATGTATATACATATGTGTGTGTGTGTATACAGGACTGCCCGCAGTTGGTATGAACTTTTGACCCGGTCCACCACACGCGGTTCAACCCCTCGTAGCTATTATTACCCCCCTTGCGGAGTTTCGAAATAGGGAAATGTTGTCGGAACACATGCGGTTCAAGAGATCTGTATCTTTCTCAAATTGCAAATCCGATTCGGTTAGAATCACCAATACGACAATCGACAATATAAATGAAAATGATATGAAAAGCAAATTTGAGAATGAAACTAAATTGAGTTGAATAATTAGTTTAAAATTGAGATAAAAATCAATTTTTTATTAATAATTACAATATAATTGTAAAGAACACATATGTAAAAAGTATTTAAATATTTTTAATATAAAAAAGTATATATTCTTATGTATGTACTCTAGCGCAATTTTCTGCACGCTCGTTCACACAAGAGAAAAAAATGATTGATGACAATGAAATGCATTTTCAGCTTCAGCTACGACGGTATTCGCAGACAAATCTCGGAATACGTGTTGCATCAGAGAAGGTGGAGAACGGGCGTACGTATACATGTGCAAATGTTTGCTATTCCGCGTACACACTCAAGCTATACGTTGGACACAGCAAACAAGCTTTGCGCCCGCCAAGTGTCGGCTACAATTATCCTTGCGATGAAGATCAACCGTATGAATCAGTGATGAAACAGAAAAGCTCGTGTTTGAGAAAATGTTGGACTCAGAAAAATCGAAGAGGGATTTTGATTAAAAATTCTGCGATATTTTTTGTTGGCACTAACAGCAACAAAGAAGAGAATCGCTGATCGTTATTGAGAGAAAAAGCGAAGACAAGAAGAATCTGCAATGTTGACACGAAGGGCGACGGTATAAGAAGTTAAAAATAAAGAAATTACCGTCTCTCTTCTAGAGAATTGCTGTTAAACATAGTTACAGTCCGGCCAGTTCATCTTCCGCCAATCATCAAACCGTGTATCTCTCAAACGTGCATTTGTTTACAAAGTTTATTCTTGACACTTGAACCGTGGTATAGAATTTCCTTAGCAAATGTCACCGATTTGCAACGCGTTTTTTTAAAAGATATCTAATTTTAGCGCGTTTTCATCATATCAATTACTTGCTGCGGAAAATACACGTTTTCAGAAATTTGTACGAGAAGAACACGACAATGATTAAGAAAGCTGAATTACAAAGGGCGATCGATAAGTATTCAAAAAGAAACATAAATAACGACAATAGTAAATTATTGTTGTCGTTGACATTCTTCAGAAAAAAAAATGTCAAATGTTGACTCATTATTGCACATAATGTTTGTGTGACAGCTCGCCAAAATAAACGTTTTCAATGATTTTTGACAATACATCAACTCACACTTCAACTATTGCAATGGCTAGAATTTAAGTTGAGCTTTGAATTGCTGTCTGAAGCATGATCTGAATTTGAAAAAATGACTCAGTAGAAAGAAATTTTTGAGCAACAATGAAGTCATTGATGCCACAAGCTGCTCTATTTTGACAAACTATCACACAAACACTACGTGCGATAATGAGCCAGTATTTGACATTTGTTCTTCTACTCTTCTAAAGAACTAAACTTTTCAACGACAACATGATAGTCTTATCTTTTTTTTTTTTGTGACTTACGGGCTCCAGAAGTTCCGCCCATATACCTGAAATTCAGGAATATGATATTACTTTCGCTATTTATGCGTCGTTTCGGATACTTATCAATCGTTCTATTATTTGCATCCGTTACGCGATCGTGACTGAAGAGTCACTCGCACGTTTCGCTATAAATTTTTGGTCATGCTTATTTGGAAAACAGTTCCAATCAAAATCGTGTGCGTTCTCGAAATACAAAATTATCAAACATAAGATGTCGTGGCATACTCCTTTTCCAGAAACCAGTTCTTCTGTTTTGCTTCCCTTTATATCTCTCCTCCCAATGTTCTATTTGAATCTCACTGGAAATTCTATTCTCTTCCCTCCTCCCCCCCCTCTCTCTCTATGTTTTATCAGACCACGATCGACCACCATCGAAGTGGTCGCCGTCACCACCGCCGCTACCCCCCGGAGATGTTACGGAAAAAGTGATGGAAAAATCGCGCGGTCCCAGTCCCGCGTCGTCGGTCCCGATCGATACAGAACTTAAAAGTATAAGAAGAGATCCAGTCAAAACACACATTAGGCTTACCAGGTCGTCGAGCAGCTATTGTGGCAAAAGGCCTTCTCCTGCTCACGCGCGGACGACGGCACCACTACTGATAACGCGAAGTCAAACGGCCGACGCCTCCACTAAAGCGCCGAACGCGGAGCGCCGACGCCGACGCCGAACGTCGGCGTGGACAAGAGTAGGGGAGTAATATTATTGGATAAGTGCAAAAGTTTTAATGGATTTCGTGAAAAATGGATCAAATGCTTTTATTAAAAACGATTTATTCATTCAATTAAGTAATTTCTATTGTTTTCTATTATCTTTTGATAGCACACATTTTTATGCCTTTATCATAAAAAAATGACTAACTTTTCGTCGAATGAAAAAACGTGGTTTTATAAGTAGGTCCGTGAAAAGAAGCGAATTTTCCAGTTTTGTAATCATCGAAATAAGTAATATTTTGATAAAGCAATATCAGAAGAGCACAGCAGGTGTAATGAGAGATCTCATTACTTTAGCTTCTTAAGCTTGCGTTGTAACGAAGTATAGAACCTGCATTGTTGTCTTGATGAAAAACGAACGTTTCGGCCAAAACTGGATGTTTTTCTTCAACTGCTATCTTCAAGTTGTTCAATTTGTGACAATACTTATTGGAATTAATCATTTTGCCGAAGACCAACTCCTAAAATATCACACTAATTCCAGCATACAGACAACATAGTTTTCCGAGAATAACCAACCGAGTTTTGGCATAGCCTGACCGCGTTCATTTTTCTGCCTCTAAGTCCGGATATTTATATATTTATAAATGTTGTCATAAAACTGGATTAGAGTCATAACATCTTTGACAAATTCAATCAAAACCTTTGCACTCACCCAATACAATACATCGATACCAATTCACCTATTATTATTTGTATTGTAGAAATTCTCGTTATTTCAATATGCACTTGCATATATACGCATATAAATAAATAAATACGCAAATACATGCTTGTATGTACACTTACGCGTATTGTGTACAAAATTGTGACACAACAATTCATTACACAACATTAGAAAAGATCAGACAACGCTTTTATGACGGCTGAAAAAAGAAGCAAATGACAAAACGATTCTCTGTAATGTACGAAGTAGAAACGCGACGCACGGCTCGAGACAAGGATTAGCAAAGGATGTTAAAAGAAGATATATACAATATATTGTGTATTTTTTTCGTAATATACTATACGTGTAATATAACTATCTATGTATATGTACATAATATATAATAGTAACCAATATCATTATATATATATATATATGTGTGTGTGTGTGTGTGTGTATATATGTATGTATAATGACAATTGATAAATAATAAATCAAACTGTCATTTTTTAATCTTTTTTTTACATTTTTTATCTTTTATTACTTCCGGCATTATAATAAAACGGTGAAAAAAGAACAACCCCAGAAAAACCTCGTTTGGCAGCATCGACAAAGTTGAACGAGCACAAAATTACGTTTGTTGTTATTTCTTTTTTTTTTTTACAGTATTTATTTATTATTTATTGTAACACTCGCCACAGTCGTGTCTGTACTGTTCTCTATAACTTTATTTGCTTATAAAGTCTTTTATAAGATGAAAGCTTAATCACCCTAACAATCAATTGTTATCTTACACTCATGTGAAATTCATTTTGCCTATCTTTTTACAATTAATTAATTACTTAATTAGTTCAATTGCAATAATTCTTCGATTGCAACGAGTTCAGTTCGAGTGTATTTTATAATTATCATTTTCTACTTTATTCGCTGCAAAATCTAATTTTACAACGTAGGTAGGTTAACAACATGTCACTGTCTAACGCGAATGACATATAGTGATTAATATTAATATAACTTGTTCACTTTATGTGTTTGTGTCTGTTTCTACTTGTTATATAAATTGTTTTTGCTTGGTGATTAAAATGCGAAGTGCATTCATCACCATGAAACACTTTCGCAACGCGCGTTCTACAATTTTATCATTGTTATACCGAAGATGCGAACTTGCACTCAATTCCGTTAATAATCCGTTCCTATGTACGTACAATTATACTCGTAAATAATATCTTTTACGATTTCAGAGATGATACTTATGAGATAAGAACACTTGTACCTTAAACTGCGATCGTAATAACGATCAATACAATCGGTATCGATCGAATAATACGAAGATCCAGAAAATGTAGAACATATAAGACAAACAGAATCTCAAATTACTTATGTGAACGTATCATCTGAAAAAACACGCTAATTATTTTAATATTAATTATTGTTCTTTAAAAAAGACTTCCTTGCTAAATAAACAAAAATTTCGCGAATTATAATAATTATAACTCAAAATCGTAAAAAATCCGATATTATTCACTAGACGAGCTGAAACGAAGAAATCTTTCAAGAATAGGGACCAGCTGTCGTGCAGTGGTATTGGTTTATGACGTCAAAAGCAAGAAATAACGTCGCGATTTTCGCGAGTTCTTCATCTTTTAGTCTTTCATAAAAAATTAATACCTGGTTTTATGAGGGTTGGCTTAGAGAGTGGGTGTACAAAGAAAACAACCTATACGCCAGTAAAAAGTTAATATTATCGTGATGTGAAGTACAGCGAAGGGTGTTAATGCTTTTACACATGAAGTTGTGCTTTTACTTAAGATATTATTGAGACATTATTGGTACAATTTTATGTGTAAATGCATAAACGCTCTTGCCTGTATATATGCCTCAAACTCAGTTCAAGCGAAGATGCATTGCGAAAATCGAGAAATTGAATGTGAAAGCTCAACTGTTTCCTCAAACCGCCAATGACAGTTGAGAAAAAACAAGTGTAGCTACTTTGGCCATTGTTTAAATCGTGAAAATCACATCATGAGATGACAAAATCTTGATATATTTTGCAAGTTTCAGGATTTTAACAATATTGTTTGTCAAAAAATTAGAATTTGAAGCTCTATAGGCGGCAAGAATTACTACGTACTACGCTACGTCGTTTTTCACTTCTGACGTCACAAACCAATACTACAAATAGATACGCGAAATAAAATACAATTTATATTAGTACATTGCAGTTATCGTCGATAGAGGATCATAATATTGCTAATAATAATAACAATAATTACAATCTATAATTAAATGCGTCAGTGTCTTTCAATAAAGCTATCAGTGTTAATATAAGTAGATGGCATAAGTAGAAATTTAAATCGCGCAACATGTTTGTTCATATGACCCACCACCAAACGATGCACCGTGATGGACTCGTGATCACGCGATTGCTTAGTTCTTGTTGCGATGACTCCATGATTTACAAATCCCAATAATTATAACACTTTCGGCACCAACTATAGTTGTTTTATTTTTTAAATAACTCCTTACGTCGGTCACTCCTTTACTTGTGTCTTAAGATGCTGCAAGAACTCGTAATAACTAAGAGATGATTCAAATCGGTCCTCTATCAATCGTTCGACGAACAATGTTTTAAAGTGGCTATCATCCCTAAAAACATCATTTACAGCATTATAGAACGTATATGTTACGTTAGCAAAAATTATACTTAAAATTTTAATTTTAATCAAATATTAATACAAATTATATTCTCAATTTTTGAAAATTATACATAATTAACTATTAAGCATACTTGATATAATATTCTAAAAAATTGTAAAAAAGTTCTAAAAAGATAAAGAATCATTATATAAATATCAATAAAAATAAATATCAATATATGAATATCAATATAAATATTACTTCTATAAATACTATAAAAATATATATATAACTATATTTTTTGTTTTTATTATAAAACGCTGTTTTTACCTGATAATTTGTATAGGTGCGTAATATGGTTTTTCTTCTTGCAAACTGAATACAAAATTTCGCAACTGTTCACTTTCCGCTGTGTCCAACTGTGGCAATTCGTACTGTACCATAAATGCAAATAGTTGAATTACTCTCTTTTATTTTCCAAAAAGATAAATTGCAAATTATATAATTTTCATCTTTTGGACACGTGCAAAACGCCCGGTGAAAATGACAATGCACTCACCATTTCTTCCGGGATAGCTGCAAATCCCGGAACTCCGAATAATTTAGAACAGTAAAGCGAATTGACGTTTTTCCCGACGTAAATGAAGATCCTATCGCCGGCGTCCATCAGAAACACACCTCGGAAGTCGAGTTTTTCCGCGGATAGATGAATCCGCGATGGCTGCGGACAAACCTTGCCATCAATGTCCTTTGAGTTGCGATCGTCAAGCGCGTGCACGGCATATAAATCCGGATAAATCATCTGCATCAACTGCGCTAACGGTAATGTTTTCAATTGGAACATAAAGAACACACGATCATCCAAGCGCGTGTTCGTGCCGGACCTGAAGGCCATCTGTAAATTTGCAGTAAAAATATATATTATTTTCGTTGAAGAGAAACAAATGTCTCAGTGTGAAATATCTATAATATATGCAATATTGATTACTTACGCTTTTTAACAGCGCAATGATATATAACGGTAACAATTTTAAACTTCCTGGAGCAAGAAGTCCTCCAGTGCTGGAAGATTGTAACGCCTTGTATGCGGACAAGACGTCGATAGCGACATTGGTTAATGCGTCTCTCGCGTCCGACAAAGACGACTGAAGTGATCGATCGACAGCTAAAAAACACAATTAATAAATATTATTTAAGTGTGTGTGTTGTTTTGACAATTACAAAACTAACTCACACAATAAATATGATATCAATAAAGTTTACATACAAATTCACAGCAAACTAAAAAACCGACTTACCCATTTTTGACAACAAGCCTACTATGCATTGCTGATCCGCGGAGTGCATGACGTCCGACAAGTTTGCCACAACCGGCAGACACAAAGTATGTACTCTAATTCTTCGTTCACCTTCCAGTATAAATTGCGATGTAAGAAATGCGATATAAATGTTCAATAAAATGCTGAACAAAGTGTACGTAATTACCTTTGCTCGAGGTGTAAAGAAGAGACGCTTGAAAGCACACGTACTGCAAATCAGACAGATTCTCGTCGATGGAAATTTGCATGCCAAAGCCGGCGTCCGGATTGATGTTCGGCAAGACAAGAAGATCGGTCGAGCGAACGAAGAAGCTGCCATGGAACGCGTGGATGTTGAGACCGCGGGTGCAACGAAGCCGCATTACTGCTTCGAAACCGATTTTCCTGGTCAAGTAACGGCGGAGCACTCTCTCCAGCGTCTCGGCACTCTGCAACTTCGACGCTCGAAACAGGGGCAGATGATGAATGCAACCGCCCGTGAATTTCGACATACATGCTGTGATAAACAGATGTAAAAAAAAAAAAAAAAAAACCAGTTAAAAACCACACAACGAACATGATGTATAATATATTGGTCTTCTCCAATAATTGTTCTTTATTTTTGATTTGTGGAAAAGTTTAGTTATTTCAATTTTTCACACATCATGTGTAACAACGTTTTAATAATTTTAAAATAATGACCACTCGACACAATGTTAATTTATGTTTAATTGAAAAGGACTTAAAATAAAGTCGAAACATCTTAACTCAGTTTTTCTACATTGATCCTGCATACCATCCTGCACTGGCTCAATTATTGTCTAAATTATTGCCTATTGATTGCATTATTATATTGGAAAAAAAAAAATTAAATTCATACATTCACCGATATTATTAATTTGTATAGCGGAATGTTTTTAATGAGAAAATTTATTACTTACACAAAGTCGCTAGGTCGCTGTACTGACTGTTTAATAGGAACAAATCGATCGCGATCTGCTGCCCGCTGCAATCCAGAGCAAACCTCTTGTAGAAGTCCGTTGCGGGATTTAGATGTGGCACGTCCTTGTTTGTTCTGGTGTTGGGGTCTTCGCGCGGTTGCAAAGCACCTGGACCGAGATTAGGCAGACACGTCTGGAATACGGTAACGCGTCCTCCAGTGGGGGAGAGTAGCTTGAACGCGGCTTGAAGGCCGGCCCCGAGAGCGCTGTTGGTGTCGTGAGTGCCACAGAACTTGCTGGGCAGCTGAGCGAGAAGATCGCGCACGAGTTCCTCGCGTTCTCTCAGATTAACAATCAGATTCTCTGGACACGGTAAAAATACGTCATCGATGTCCAGCATGATCATTTCGTGCGGCTGCGAAACGTTATCGGGCATACTGAAGAAGTGCAGGGCGGAGTCAACGGCAAGAAAGCCGATTTGCGTGCGACTATCGCCGGGCAGACGCGACAGTTCGTCGGTGATCGTGTTGCAGACAATTTGCAAATAGCCGCTCTCCACCGCAAGACGAGAAACGTCCATCACGAAGAGGTAAACAGCAGGTTGAGGCGGACGGACCTGAAATTCATAATATAGTCAAGTAATGAAGCTTTTTCTTTCTCTTGCAATTAGAAAGATTTTATAATTACAAGTACGTAAAAATTGTCATTTCATTTACAAGTACTTTCTGAGAATATTTATTTTGTGTGTGTGTGAATATTATATAACATTAAAAAAATAACCACTAACCATGTATTCGCTTGGTGCAATAAACTCTATTGTACCAGTTCTGACCTCTGGCCGTCGTAATGGATCGCCATACGATTTCGTCACAGGATCGAATAGAAATTCTTCAGGAACTGTGATAACACGTAATTAATTTGCAATATATAACGCGCAATACAACACCAAGAAAAAACGAGTACAAATAAAAAACAAAACAAATAATCATGAAATAAGTTTATTACGTTCATTGAGCCTAGAGCAAAGATTGCATTTCCATCTTCTTAAATCAATAATGTCTACAAACGGGTTGATGTATGTTCTACAAACTCGACAACGCACGATAGTATTACACTGAATTACCGCCAAGTGCTGCTGTAACGAATTAACAAAAGTTTTAGTATATATTTAATATTGCAAAGAAATCTCCCTAAAAAAATCACAAATAGTAACATTTACATACAATTAGATCTTTAAAGGGATGTATCAACACGCCAAATGGCAATCGTGACTTCTGTAAAAGCGCATTCGATTCTGGAACTTTTGTCAGTGTACACCTGAATATACTGTAATCATACATTTCAGTAAGAGAAATATTCACGTACGGAGAATATTTTTAGTAATAAAATGTTTTTTTTTTATGAATATAATAATCCTTAAATAGACTTACTCAGGACTACAATTTATGCTATTCAGGAATTCTTGATGCAAGTTGATCTTTGGTGGTTCGACTTTTTCAGGTGGCAGTACATTTCTGCATTGTAAAAGGTCTATTGATTCCATTCCCTGCAATGTTATCGACACAGTAAAACAATTGCATTTTTACATTCAATATACATAATTGTACTATTGCTTCAGTAATAAATAAATACCCATAATTTGTTGAAGCCACCTTGAGTAATACTCATATTGCCCATCTGATGATTTACTTGGTTAAATTGATCGGGATACGTACTGGGATACCTTCTATTTAGATTCGAGTCTAACGCTACATTTGGACTGGGATACTGAGAACGAGCATCATACTAAAACCACAAATAAGAATATTTAAATTTACTAAATTTACGTGAGACGATTGATAAGTATTCAAAACAACGCACAGATAGAAAAGGTAGCACATTACATTGGTGTTGACAATGTTTAATTTTCAAAAAAACAAATGTAAAACGCTCATTATCACAGGTACTGTTGTGTGGAAACTCGCCTGTCTGATACTGTCATTATCTATGCGTCGTTTCGGATATTTATCATCCCGTTATTTTCTGACTTCATTACCATCTGATGTCCCGAGGGAGGCGGCATTCCCGATAGCGGTGGTTTCACGCTATGCAGCTGATTTGCTGTCGAAGGTGGCACAATAGTCCTTAGAGGTCCTGGTATTGCAGTAGTATCCTGCTGCGGATAATTTCTGTGACCAGGCAGATTCTGATGTACATTCTGTCCCGCGTAGCCAGTAAGCAAATTTTGTTGAGGCTGAGAAAGCGAAGAATAATCCTGAGGATTTCGTAAACCTATATTGTGAGCTTGCGAAGTAGAGAACAAGGTTTGCGCACTGGGGTTCGCTATTGATGTCGTACTGAATACATTTTGCGCACCGGAACTCGTCATTGACGACGTATTGAATACATTCTGTGGATCTCCGTACTTAAACTGAGAACTGCTTTCGGAAGAACCAATTGCCGATTGCGTTTGGACATTTTGAGTTCTCGTGGATTGTTCGCTGAAGGTCGCTAGATTTTGTTGTACGTGGCTGTTTTGATTCGGAGCGATGTTCGAAGGAGGTATATTGGACGTGTGTGAAGAAGGAATAGACTGACTTTGATCGTGCGCCGAAGTCTTGCTTACTCTAGTGAAAAGTGTTTGACTCGCCACAGTTTGAGCTACGGAGACTTGACTAGTCTTATCGATGCTACTAGACATTCCGCTCACTGTGTTCTGTGGAATGTTAGAAGGCGGAGAATTAAGCGCCCATTGAGAATTCTGATTCGCTTGAACGTGTTCTGATTTAACAGGATCCGCGGATGTCGAGGATGACGAAGATTCCGGTTTCTTAGCCAGTGGAGATATCTGACTCGTAGAAATCATGGATCTATGCTGAATTTCTTGGCTGAGCTGAGATGCAAACTCAGTTGGCGGTGTATTTTGAACAGGGATACTCTGTTGAGCACCGGGAATATACTGACTATGACCACTAGGATTTACAGAACTGTATAGTTGTGCTGTTCTAGGTAATGGAGGCAACACATTTTGAAGCCCACTTATCGGTGGCATCGGTGGCCGAGACAAGTGAGGTCGATATTGATTGTGAAGGTATTGAGTTGGTGACGGGTCTCTGGAAGTCTCTCTGGACGGATCGCGCGACGATTGCGATGATGGCGTACCTGAAAATATACGTTTCAGCTAATTTAAAACTTTAACAAATTTCCCAAGTAACACTCATCTCATGCTCGACGAAAAACTCACCAGCTAAATTGAACTGAGGAGATTGCATGCCATTTTGCTGAGGTACAGAACTTTGACCATTTACTATTGGTGATGGATTATTTTTTAAAGAATTGTTGGGTTCTGTATACAATGGATACTGATAGCTGCTTGGTTGTGACATTTTGTTGCTTTCAAATCACTGCAATAAAGTGTATTACTTAGAACATTGTAATGCTAACTTCTGCATAATATACATACATACATACATACATACATACATATATATATATATATAAAACACTATTATACAAACATTATCCTGTCTGATAAAGATTATTGTCCTTAATAAATCCATATAAAGAAGTACATTATACTAACAATACAAGTTTTATAATTGACTATTACTTTAATTTCTCTTATATGTATGATATATTAAAAAACATACATAATATAGTGCCATCTTCTTCCATAGCAACAAAAATCTTACAATATGTCAAAATACATAGTTTCCAGATACATAGTAACTTGCTCAAGCTCTCTCTTTTCCCCTCTCTGTTCTCATCCTTCTTTCTCTGTCAATCTATCTTTCTCTAATAAGAAATCTCACGCACACACACATACACAACACTGCAAGAAATAGCAAAACTTTGAAACGAGAAAACTGGCTACGCCACAACTGGCTTGTTCAGAAACAACTGAATCTTTAATTGCATCTTAATAATCCAAAAGAAAAAAATATAGATCAGAGAAATGTTAAACGTGTGAAGCATGGCAAAGCGCATTGTCAGCGTGCTAGAGAGGTTAAAGTGCGAAGGACGGGCCTGTAGATGTCCGACCGTCCTACTTGCCTTTATTAGTGACGCGAGTCATCCAAAATTAGGAATAAATAGACTCAGATTCGTGCATTGCCCGGATTGCCACTTATTATCCGTGCGGTCGTGTGGTTGCAGGACAATAGCAGCAAATAGCGAAAGATTGAACAGCACATACATTACGTGGCAGCTCCCGCGACCGCCGCGCCGTGACATAGACAACGGCACGTGACAGTACCAGACAACATTGCAAAAGGTTGATACCGCCTCCATTTCGAACGTTCTATTTATATTATATATACTATACACATAAATTTTATACGCACGCTTATTAGACAAAAAATATATACACAAATTGGTTTTTAAATACACAAATATTATATTTATCTCTTCTTTCCATATTTTATATATATATACTTTACATGCAAAATGTATATCAATTACACTGAATTACGCTACATAAAAGGCATTATAAAAGTAAGAACAAAATAAAAATCTCAACACGTAAGAAGATGAATTTTCTATTAGGCGCGTGTTATAGAAAATATATATTTTTTCCTCTCGAACGCAGTCATTAGAGAAATTTGCACAGCTCTTTGGAATAATGCAAAAGACATAGAAATAAAAACGCGATTGAAAACGCGTGACATTTTAATCCTTTATTGTTTCACAATCGACGTTTCTTTTTTCAAGTATCGTCATTAAATTAGCGAGTTGCGATTTTAGATCTTCAGCGCAATCTTCGTTTTCGTTCGGGCGAACAGCTTTGCACGCTTCAAGTATTCCTCGCTGATTTAAATGTTCTTTCAGTCGGTCTTAAATAATGAAAAAAATAATTGCATGATTTTAAATATCAAACAATTCTATTGTATATTCATATATTTGCTGTTACTTTTCAAAATACCTGATCCCGATGCGACACACTGTAATACAGACAGAGCATTCAGCACGATGTGCGCGTCGAGATTCTTAGTGGGTTTTTCGAGAAACGAGCGCATCTTACTCCCAAAATCGTTATTGATCAGCGCAGCTTCGGATTCCGTCAGACAAACTTTCGTTATTATCTTTAGACTTACGAGCGCTTCGTTTTGCATCAGTGGATGCTGCGCCAGAAGCATATCTACTAGAGGCTTTATCGCGCCGTCTCTTATAACCAACAAGACGATTTGCTTGTCTCTAAAGTCAAAACCAATGTATATAAAGTTGAAGAATTACTCATAAAGCTCTGAAAACGAACCTGCTATTGTTTATCAGCCAGGCAATTAATCGACTTGCTTCAGCCTGAATTCTAGGACAGTCAACGTCGCACCACTTAACAAGTTGTTCGATGAATCCTTCTTTTTGGGCCAAAGAGATTGCTGATTCTTCTAAAACAAAATAACTGAGATCATTATATCATTCTTATGGATTTGTAACAAATATATATATTGTTGCTTGATTTTTGAAAGGAGTTCTAGACACTTACTTTGGCCACCTATGGCTATTCTAAACGTGCCCAGCAAATAAGGAATAACAAGTAAATTATGATTGTCTAACATCGTATAAAGTATTGTGAACAGACCATCGGCGAGTAATATCGGTTTGTTGTCCGCATGTATGGCAAGACGGTGTAGAATACCGAGCAAACCGCACTGAAGTTTAACGCTGTCAAACGTATGGTTACATTTCTTGAGAACACGCAACACTTTCTGATGAAGACTCTGCTCGACCATGCGCTTGCAATGTTCGTCATTACATGCGAAGTTGTTCACAGCTATCACAGCGGTATACTGAACGAGTGGTTCGGCGTTTTCCAGCCATTCCACTAATTTGTGATAGACAATCCCTTTGTCGTCGTCATAAAGTAATTTTATACTGTCGTCTAAATAAAACAATAGCACGTTTGTTAGAGCCGAGTTTGAATTTCCGAGTTTTTTCTCGCACTCACCTCTACTGCAGTATTCAAGAATTATATTGCAAGCGAACTGCAAGACGGATCGCTTATCTTCGTCGTTACAGTATGAACCATATTTTTCCACGAATTTGCAGATCAATTCGCACGCTCCTATTTTGGCTAGTGATAATCTTACTTTTTCTGAGAAGAACACAACATATTGTATTACTAGAATTTGAATATTTTAATTTAAATTACAAAATGTTACTAATCTAATTCAATATTGACTTACCATCTTTTATTACTCGACCATGTATGATCTCCAAGCATATTTCCCAACATTCAAAAGAAGCATTATTGGCCAGTATGTTAAACAACAGTTTTTGTAATTTTTCATCGAAAACAATAAAGTCATTTATAATCTCAATAATGCGTAACGCGTGCATCACTGCTTCATCGCTGGATGCACCTGCTTCTAAAACGTTGATGACAACTGTAACTATTCTGTGGAGTAATGACTGTGGAGCAAATAACATATACAAAGATTAAATTATCACTATATATCAGGCTTTCAGAAACTTTGTTTATTACCTGGTTTGTATGAATTTCTTTGTAGAACACTAAAAAATTTAACAATAATCCAGTAGCCACCTCCAGCAAAAAGCTGGCACCATCAGTATTTTTTAACGCAACACCTTTTCCCAGAACAGTTAAAATTATTTCGGCACCATCTTGGTCTGCTATCAGCTTGTTACCACTTACTATAAAAAATATATAAGCGGTATTTTTCATAATAACGCAACATTTATACTTGTAAATATTTACTAGATTCTACAGACAAAGATATTATCTGTGTAAATATATGTAAGAAAAACCTTAATAGCTTGTTTCATAGAAAAATAATTAATAAATATAGATATAACAACCATTCTCGTAGCAAATGTTTCCTAAAGCTCTGCAAGCTTGTGCAAGTATGTCTACATTTTCTTCTTTCAGGAGATTTATCAGTGCTTGTACCACTTCCTTACTAGTACACTTCTCTCTTCCTCTGTCAGTCTTTGCGATTTCAGCTATGGCATTTGCTGTCTTCAATACAATTCCTTTAGACTTGTGTGTAAGTAGCAGGATCAAGAAAACTTCCTCTAAATTGGTATTAGCTAAAATCATATGTTACCACTTGATGACACAACTGTTGGAAATTGCATGTACTGTAAAATTAAATTTACTGTAATGACTACATTCTTAATTTCTTTACAATAACCTGTTTATTGTTTTTCTACTATACCTTCTATAGATCTGTTACATTTTGCTACATTTTGCAAATTTATTACACAGTCCAGCAGCTTAGAAGTGTGATCAGAACATACATCTTGTAACTTCTCATTTCCCATTGTACATTTTAAATTGTCCAAGAGTTTCTCGAGATCACTCTCTGATTTGCCTGTGTCGCAAATTGTACACGAACTCTCTACAGCAATATCTATAGTGTGTTCGAAACAAACAAAAGTAAAATATATTGCAGAAAAGGACAGTAAATAGAAGTGTGGCAGAGAACGACCGAGTACCTCCCATTGTTTCTCACGTTTCACGCTTTATTTACAACTCTTTTCTTTGGATTTAATAAAACAATATCAAGATAAGTCTTGTACGTGATTTTTTTATCAGTTTTGATGATGTGCATAGAGTTGTGTGGTTGATGTAGGCGGGCAAGTTTGTTTCCTAGATTTAAAATAATGTATAATTGTTCTTTTCCATCTGTACAAGTAGCACCGCGTCGAAATCAACTGGAGCTGGAAACAGTGACAAGCTGACTCGCGAGAACGAGGACAAAACTGGTTTTGCTCACTTTTGCTTGTGTCTTGACCAAGAGTCTATTGTAGTCTAGTGCGCAGCCCAAATGCAGCAAAAACGAACAAATCGCGGCCGGGAGATTTAAAAATGGCGGATACCGTCGGCTACTTCTGTGTAATTTGCACGGCGATGGCGGATGATGGCAGACTTAAAAGACATTGCAGAATTATCCACCACAAAATCTATAAAACGAAAGGAGAGAATTTATGGTAATCTTCAACTTCAGAATTACATTGTGGTGTATATAGTACATCTTTGTACGCATATTAACTTTCGATTTTTTAGTAGTTCTCTTAATAACCTATTTATGTGCCAGTTTATTGCATGCATATTATTAATTATAACGATAACCTTATTTTTAGCTAGAAGTATAATTTTTTGAAAAAAAAAAAAAGCGCGATAAACGATTCTTAGATCGAGTTGAATTTAAATAAATATATACTTATAGATAATGTGTCTAATCCATATTCATTCTTTTGTTCTCATTATTGACAACATTAATGCTTTTTTTTAATTGTTATTGTTTCTCAGCTGCAGTATTTCTGAGTACTGTCGCGGGTATTTCTGCACTTTCTGGCTTCGCTAGAGCAGTGACAATAGCCAGAAGACAAGACCCAAAGTATTTCGGGGAGGGAGTATCTGGCATTAATAAACTCCATGAAACTGGAACTTCGTTGGCGATACGTGCTCTTGGTTGGGGCTCTTTATGCGCTGTTACGGGATGCGGTATAATTTTCTATGGAATTTGGAAGCTTTCTGGTGCTACTGATGTGAAAGAGTTCAGATATAAGATGGGTTCTCTGTTGCCAAAGATACCCAAGAACGATCCACCTCAAAGTAGAACGGAATTCGAAGGCTTAACAGATCTGTTGACATATATTTCTGAAGATTGGGTAAGAGACACATAGCTAATTTGTCTTCCTTAATAATATTAGATAAATCTTCTAGACACTTATTTATAAATCTTTCAAAATTGTACAATATATTTATATTTTATTACAAAATTTTAAACATGGAGTAATCTACTTAAGTTACTTAATATATGTATATAATTTTTAAACTATCTCAAAAGATAAAATTGTCTATTAATATTTCATTGAAAATTAGTTATAATGTTAGCTAACACTTATCTTGATCAAAACAGTTTATATTTAAATTATATTATAGTTATTTCATATATTTATACATATATATATTTTTTATTTGTATATGTATAAAATTTTTTCCATCTCTTTTCTATGTACAAAGATTGTCTTTCATCTGTTCTACGAAGTTTAAGTAGATATATAGACGTCATTTCTTGAGAAACATAGTAAATCATGATTTATAAATAGATAAAATATATAAATAAATAAAATAAATGATAATTTATTCTTACAGAAATAAAGATGTTAGAACGTGTGCAATATTATTTGTCGCGTTTACGTTATCTTATGCTAGTAGATTATCAATTATTATACGACCTTTGATATTATTTGAGTCACGTAATCAGTCACACGATAGCACATGTGATGTATGATTTGCACATAATAACACTTTACTTGCTTTCTATACAAAAAAAAGCTAAATATAAAGCTAAGTAAATTGAATGTGACAACATTTAAACAATTAATGATTCATACAAGAAAATATTCATGTGTCGGAAGACTGTTATATATTTGTATATTGTAAATATATAGTTTATCTACATATGTATAATAAAATGTACTTGAAAACTGTTTCTGTTCCTTCCCAACGCACAAAAGTTGTTTTATTCTTTTTTTTTTTATGAAGTTTAACGACAAAAGTTTAATCAAACGGCATTATAAAATCGAAATTTATAATGTTGTAATCTTGGAAAATATTCGACCAAGTGCGATCTGCGAGACTTGACAAAGTCTTGACCTTTGAGACAAACGCATTTTTGTTTGAAAAAAAAAAATTAATCTTACTCGTTATCTAGGTAAGATTGAACACGTCAGAAGAACATGAAATCATACATATGTATATGTTATGATATCATACATGATTCTAGGATATAAAAAAATGATTAAAACATCATTTGAAGTTATCAATTGATAATAAATACATACATAAACGCTGTGTAAACCCAACAATTGCAGAATCATATCTTAGAATATTTAGGAACGGAAGATTTCAGTAACATATTGATTCCGAGTAAAACGAGTGGGAACAATGACATAAAAAGACAATCGACTTTTTACGTTGTCACATATTTTGAATATATATATCACACTTAATAAGGTGGTCATGCACATAATTAGGTATCAGTTACAACCTCCATATTTTCATTTATCGACAAAAAAAAACACCGAATACGTTTCTCAGCACATTCTTTTACGTATTATTTAGGTCGCTTTTACTTTAAATGCTTACATCAAATTAACGGTAAAGAAAATTAGAAATTCAAAATAAATTTAAAAATGTTTGACATATATAAAAAAAATGTATTTAGATTGTAGATTAAGATATTATATAATTAGAGTAAAAGACATAATTGTTAAACAAATATTTACACTTTTTTCATTTTGTTCTTTTTATTTTCTATGAACCAAAACGTGATAAAAATACTGCGAGCTTTTGCGCATTATATTCTTTGCGGATTGTATAATTAATTAATTAGAAGTAATGTAAAGATAAGTTTAAGTATGTGAAAAAGAAGGGAGAGGATATTATAGGATAAGAAAATACATATATTCGAATTTATGCGTATGTGGAGTATGAAGGATTCGAGACGGCAAGAATTATCGGAGACACGTTTTTGTTCTTATAAATTATTATTAAATAAAATGTCATATCAATTAATTGCAAAAAGATATCGATAGTAACAAAACCATAATAATAATTGTGCAACAGCCGGTCGGACCTACTGTATAAGTAGGTAAAACGTCACGGACGGACGTTTTTATGTATATATGCGCGACAACAGTAGTTCCTCATTAATTACATTTACAAAAAATGAAAAGAAGAATCGCTGTATTTTTTTCTCGAGCGAGCCTCCTTTTCAGGACGTTCTCCGCGCGCAGGCGGGCGCAAAATTGGCTATGAATTCCCGGTTTAGATTCTATATAACCCTCTACTATCTAATCCTGAAAAACCTTATACATATTCTAAAATCGACAGCCCGTTTTTTCTTTTTTGTTAGATTTAAAGATACTCCATAAAGCATGATCCTAGATTTTGTAAAGTAGTAGTCAACCTTTTAAGTTAGTTGTCAGTAGTTTACAAATTTATTGTTTCATTTCAGCCCTATAAGTATATAAGATGTAAGAGAGAAAGAGGAAACAAAAAAAGAAAAAAAGGAAGAGAGAGAGAAAGAGAAAGAGAATCTTGAGACATATCTTTAAGTATGTTTTAGGATCTACGAAACTATTTTCCAGAGGATTCGCAATTCTTAATTTCTCTGTAAATGCAGAATATATTTAAGAATCCTGAGAAATATTATATACGCTCAAGATACTTCTAAGATATATACGGCTTCTAGAACTTTGAATTTTTAAAGTACGAGTTTTAGGATTTATAGAAAAAAATATACTAACTATATATGAATATATGAATATATATAATGTATATAACATATATATATATATGTATGTATGTATATATGTATATACATATATGTCATTCTTATATGCATTTAAGCTCTCTACAATTTAATTTAATTAAATGACTTTTGACTGATTTAAATAATAACTGTATTTAATGACTAAAGTCAAAGATCTCAAGTTTTTCACGTATTGCTTTTTTTATATTACAATTTATGTAATAAATTTTTTCTTTCTTTCAAGAAAAAAATTTTTTAAAAAGTTGTTTCATAAGCGTATCAATATTAATGTCGAGAACTTCATTGTTCATTATCTGTGCAAAGTCCAACACGTGAACAATTCAAAGTGAACAATTCAAAGTTCAAGATAATATTAAAATAACAATAATGATTTCAATATTTTGAGACCTCTTCAGAAACTTTCTACTGCGTGCAGTGGCCGCATTTTTATTACTTTAAGACTTAATGATATTTTGTGAAGATTTTCTTACTGTGTTTATGTGTATATGCCTATTAAAAACAGTGTTTCTCAAAAAATTATGTTTAAACCTCACATGAGATTTCTATCACCGGAAAATATTTTATATGATGATAGAAATAGTCTAAGACAAAAATCTTACAAACAGTTTTAACAATAGAAGCTTTAAATTACAAGCAAAAATCTTATCAAACTTTGCAGTCATTACTTACAATTCCTATGTACTTAATAAACCTGTAAAACATTTTCCGGTAAGTTCGCTACTGTTAATATAGTAATATTTTAGAGAAAGCAACATTGTAAATCTTCTTGGTAAAAAAATATGCTTCGCACCATGCTTCGAAAACTATTGGTATATAAATTGCGAATCTTACCTATTTAGCCACACTGAACAGAGAACGAGATAAAAAAGGGAGGAAGGATGGACGCCCAGGCGCTTTGGTGTGTTGCCGTTACTTAATTGGCTTTGAGCTTTTCGTTATAACCGATGTGATCGGGTGCGCTATTAGCGAAGTGCTTTTTGTTAGACTTCTTGCTAGCTAGGTATGCCTTGTGGAAGAACCGCGCGAACAGAACAAAATAGCTAAAGTACATCGCAAAGCTGAAATGAATATTCATGCGGGTAATGTGGCAGTCCACTTGGCCGCTCTCCAGATACTGGTACGCAGATATGTTGATGAAGCAGCCTATCACCATCTGCAGGAGCTGCAACGCGGTGATCACCATAGAAATCGCCTTCGGCGGTCTATACCGCATCGCTTTCAGCGCATAGTAGGTATACATGATCGAGTGCACGCAGTAGTTCATTACGACGTACCATCGCGCGGACGCGGTGTATTCCGAATACGAGAACCAGGAGTACAGTAGCACGGTGATGTGATGGTACCAGTGCAGGAAGATCAGCGGCTGCTTACGTAGCACGATGAAAATCGTGTCGCCGAGCTCGGGCAGCTTCGACAGCACGAACATCCACGTCCAGAAACCCGACACGACATCCTGTTCGATAAAGCTGCAAATCACGAATATTTTGTTATTTGCAACGAGTAATACTGTTTGAAAAACGATCTCGGTTATGCGAGATTGTGCAAAGAAATGATTTGCATTAATTAAAACAAAAAAGCAAATATGTGCGTTGTCAGCAAATATGTTAACATTATTAATACTTAATGTAGACATTCGATTGTGACGCAAACGAAATTGGACAACACATTTCACATGTTTTATATGTTTGCAAACTTACATTTTCGCGAAAAATATTAGAATAATGTAAATGTTATCATGTAAGTTTGCAAATGTATACAAAGAAATGTAAATGTACTCAGTGATATGTATCAGAATATAAAATTCAACATTAAAATCCAAGAAAAACTGATGTTATCAAATAATTGGTGACACACAAAATAAAAATTGACCTTGGTATACAAATGCTGTGATGCAGTCCATGATGTCTGAGAACGTGGATCAATTCGGGCGCGGTTCTCGTGAAGCCGATGATAGAAAAAGTAGCCAATAGCGTATTCCAAAGACACAATATTCCCCTGAGTTCAAATCTGGGCCGACTGGCCATGTAATGCTGCCCGCCGAATATTAGAATCATGTAAAGTCCGCAGTAATAGAAACCGTTCGTCCAATTCTTTACCATCCACTGTTTGGTCTCTTGATGTTTGAACGTCTCCTCGAAATTAAAAATGTATGAATAATTCGGGAGGGTTACCTCCATATAGTCCACCTTGTTCATCTTTGCCGCGTCTTAAGATCAACGTTCCGCAGACAGATCTGCAAAAACACGTGGAAATACGTGTGTAAATTTAACAATTTCGAACAAAATGACTTTGCATTATTTAAAATAAATTGCTTCAATAAAAAAGTTAGCTTTTGGCAGTAAACATATCTATTTTTTATACGTTGATATTTTAAAACATAATTTTTATAACAGGATTATAAATTTACTTTTTTTATCATAAAAAATTTGTGTTTACAATTTAGGTGTTTATGTAAATTAATCTAAACAAAGTACTAGTTGTAATTAATAATTTACCGATTGTAAACAAGATGACTTTGCATTATTCATAAAAGATAAATTACTTTAATAAAAAAAGTTAGCTTTTGGCAGTAAACATATTTATCTTGTATGCGTTGATATTTTAAACTAAAATCTTTACAATATGACTATTAATTTTCTTTTTATCATGCAACATTGTGTAAGTGTTTAAAGTAATCTAGAAAAATATTTTCATGCATATATGTAAAAGATTTATTCTTGTAGCCATCGTGCCTTTCTTCGAAAATTTAAAATAAATATGTTAACTAAATATATGATTAGAATTGTTTCGATAAATAAATAAATAAATAAATAAATAAATAAATACATACATACATACATACATACATACATACATACATACATACATACATACATACATACATACATACATACATACATACATACATAC
>QVOA01012320.1:0-53508 GCA_014825685.1 Pseudomyrmex cubaensis | reverse complement strand
TTTTTTTTTTTTTTTTTTTTTAATTGTCTTAATTTAATATTATCTGTTACTCTGTCTCTGAATTATAAGGAGTTTTTGCGTAAACCCCTCTTTTTTTAAACTTATAATACATATAGTCCCTCTCTAACTAGCTCACTACAATCCGTGGAGGTGTGTTGCGCATGATTCTTTGCTTCATATATATAATTTTTTTTTTTTTTTCATGTATATATATATATATAACATATTAATAATTATATATATATCATAATGAAGAGATAATAGGCATAGCCACATGTGCTCGGATCACAGACTACTCGCTGCCGTACGTCGCCTTCACGTACAGACAGTCCGGTGGACACTATGGCTTTCTCTCACTTATTAGACACGTTTACTTCTTTATTTACTTTACGTTTAATGTAATCCGTATGTTTTTTTTTATTTTTGTTACGTATGCGCACGTATAGATATTAGATCGGCTCCCCTAGAATTTACACTTAAAATTTTCTTCCCTAATAAAGTATATTTGCACCGATCCACGTCTCCGGTCCTCCAGCAAGGTCTCTTGACATTCAGAAAAAATATGAGAGACGACGTTATATCACACGCAACAACGTTCTGGAAAAAATAGAGTCTTTGTACGTAAATACATAATGTACACGTAATAAGTGTCTCTGTAGGATACGTAAAAATGATCGCCTAGATTTAAAAAATAAATTTCTAATTTATACTAAGAGTAACTCTCTTTCGCGCGCCGCGCGTACGTGAAAAATAAATTGAGATTCTTGTAAATTGAGTGGTTGATTCTCGTTTGCGAACTCGCGACAATGAGATTTCATTTTGAGAATACTTGTTCTAGGAAAGTCTTAAACAGACGTCCGCACCCGCGTAGAGGAAACGCGAATCAAGGATCAGAGACGTGTATGTTGCGCCTACCAATATCTATACATGTTTACAAGCGTATTTCGGTATGGCCAATACGCTAAGATACGGTAAAATACTACCACGAGGACCGTCTAGAAATCCTGTGACCTATCTCGCCTGACTAGCCCTAACGAAATCGCGTGTATTCTTCTTTACGGCATTGTTATTCACACGGTGTGTTGTAATGTGTTAATATTTGTACATATGTAACGAGGTGTAGCTGATGCATGAAGTGGAGGCACTAGTCAGTGTTTCTGGAGAGGTTGACGGGTCCTGGGATGGAAGTGAGGAGGGTATGTCAGCAGGCACTGGTCTCTTCTCCCTCGAGCGTGCACGCTACGTTTTCTAGTCTATGAGCTAGATGTAGTTTGCGGCAGCCCGCATCTGTCTCCAAGGCCTCTAAAATCTAAAAAGAATTCCCCACGAAGGGAGTTAATTAGCCATCACGAGCGATATATTTTCAACGGATGAACAAGAGAACGACTGACAAATTCAGCTGGGCGAATGCCTCACTTCGAAGCAAACTCACTTACTTGTTCGTAATACTTGCTGACATAGATATAGAGCTCTTTCAGCGCGGCGATCACGTCGAACTCGTTGGCGTGAGACGCGCTCAGTTGCTGCATGGCACTAGACATCTCCTGATCAGTAATTTGCGGCAGTCTCTGCACGTCTGTGTAAAATTGTATCACCATCTCGCGATAGTGCGGTATGTCCTTGGCGAAGAGCAGCTTGTTCGACGGCGAGTCCTTGCCCAGTCTGTGTTCCGTCATTGAGCACGAGTCCATAAACGTTTGCGCAATCACGGAGAGACTCGAATCCACCGTTGTGGACTTGTTGATGTCGAACATAAAGTCCGGATTCTTGATGAAGTTAACCCAGAACCGGAGTGGCAAGCTGTTTGACTTCCACGCATGTGGCACTTCCGGGTCGACGATGCCGTGCTGCTTCGCAGCCTCGTCAAGGAGATCGAACAGCCACTTGACTGCGCTCGGCAGCGCCTCGTTGGCAGTCAATATGGTAGTGAGAAAATCGTCGACGAACTTCTGCACGGTGCCTTTCGTTGACAGTAATCGCGTGAGGAATATTTCTGGTATCGCTTTGTGCGTTCGTTCGGGATGGTGGTGATGCTTGCTGCTGCTGGTGAAGCCCAAGCTGGGCGGATAGTGGCCGTCCTCGGGTCTCACTAGGTGATACACTCGTTGATTGCCGCCGTGCCCGCTCTCGACGTCGCCGTTTGCCGTGATGATGGGTGGCGAGTGTTGCGAGTCAAAGTATAAACCGCTCACGGGATGATTATACATCACAGGACTGATCAGCCCATGATTGGGCGTGGATGGAAGATGCGTGGACGAACAGTGATTCGAGTGTCGGTGCAGGTGATGATGATGCGAATGAATCGGTTGTTGCTGCTGTGGGTGGTAGTGCGAGGGTTTACAGTTGTGACAGGGCGGTTTGCACGCCACGGAGAAACCGTCGTTTTGCCGTGGAATCAGCGACATCACCGCCGATTCTTTGACACCGTAATGCGCCAGCGTGTTGATCTTCTTCCACTCGCCGCTGCACTTAGTCGTGAGATCTTCATCCTGAAGAGTCAGGTGGCCACCACGACCGTGCCGCCATTCCAGATCGACTTCGTGTACGGACGGTCTCAGCGAAAACGGAGTATTTTTGTAAAGCGCATCGAGAATTTTCGATTTCACCTGACTTATAGTGTCGCAGTCTAAAACCTTGCATTGTATCTTCTCATCAAGATCGTCCTGCACCACGTGTAACGTGACAATTGTGTGTTCAATCTGTTCACGCAGAAGCCTCTCTTCCGAGAGCGAGTATCTCGCGTCGTGCGTTATCACATCCACCGGCCCTTTCTCAATCTGATGTTTGATCGCCTTGAATAGCAAAAACAATGACGAGCCGGCGTAATCCTTCAGATAGTTGTACATGCAGAGCGCCATCCAATTTGTCAGCATCTTCTCTACCACCGACTCCGTTCTTCTCAACATGAGCTGTGGATGTTTTGTGTTCACCGCTTTCTCGATCAGTCTCAGCAGGAGATTCATCAATATATCCGTGGCGTATTCCATCTTGCCCATTAGCACTACCATGAGCAAAGAGGCAACGTTCACCTTGTCCCTGATATTAAAATCCTTCTGAGCTTCCAAGGTCTCTATGAACGTCAACACGAAATACTTGTTATTGACCAGCTGTTCGAATTGTATCATCGCCGCGTCGTAGTTGGTCCGCGAAATGTTGCTGCGCGAGCGCGGATCGTTCAGTATGGGATGATCTATTACTCCGGGGAAGAACACTTTCATAATGTAATTCTTATGATCGAGGGTTGGTATACCGGACGACTCGAGATCTGCCGTCAAGTCCGTCATATCCGTTTGCAATTCCGCAAACGCCTGCTTGCATTCCATCCGGACGTTGCTCTCGAGTGTGTCCATCTGTATTTGGATCCGCTTGTATTCCCGTTCCGCTTGTGTGCTCTTGCGACGATAAATCACCAGAACTAGTCCGAAAAGAAAGATGAGACCGAAGGTGCCGGCAGCGATGCCCGCAATCGCCTCCGGCGGTATCGGATAGGACTTGATCACCTCGTAGCGCAGATAACCGATCGGGAAGCGCAGACTGCGACCGACTCGTACCACCACAAGCGGCAATCCGGTCTCAGTCTTGATGCCGAGCTCGTCCGTGTCGGCAGGCTGCTGATCCGGTGGCGTACAGACCAGTTGCGTGAGAGCGAGCGACGTAACGTTGCAGGGCATGGTACCTACGGTAACATTTACGTCGGACTCGTCGCTCGCGTAGTTGAGATTCTCACCCTCGATCACCAGAGTATCGCCCTTGTACAGTTTGATGTTCCGCGGGAACGGGAAAAACTTTGGATCTTCGACGTAGAGCAGTCGAATGCGAAGACCTTGAAAGTATTTCTCTAAGTCCCGCACACTCTCCACGTTGTCCATAATGAAGGCGATTCTGAGAGACAGTTGGGATTCTTTCAGTCTTGATGATTGCGACGACAAATTGCTTTGAACAGCACTGGCAGAACGTTCGCTCCGTCGAATCGAGCTGAATCTCTTGGCGACGCTCGGACTGGGACACTCCATTTGCGTGGGATTCAGGACGGTGCAAATGGTTCTGTTCACTGGTAACGGCTCGTTATCGAAATAAACTTCCATCTCGGGCTTCTGAATAGTGTCGAGGTTTGTGCCGTGCACGGTGATCATGCGACCGCCCGAAGCGAAGCTTCTCAGAGGCTTAATCTCCATGATGGTCGGATCGTGAGTGTAATTAAACGGATTATCCACGAGGGTGCGATTCGCGCCGTCTATGTTCAGCGTTAGTTTATGAATTCGCCTAACGCGGCCCGACTTGCTGGTCACGCAAGTCAACCTCGTGCTGCTCGCCTGAGTCGCGTTCACGTGGCACGGCAGCTCGTCCAGATATGCTGAAATCGTGCTACCAATGTTCAAATACATACCGGTGATGGCTAGCTGCGTGCCGCCGCTCTGTGGCCCGACCGACGGATACACGCCCGTTAGACGTATGTCCTGGTAATTGAAGCGCACCGTGCTCTCCGTGTAGCCGGCCTCATTCCCGACCGCTACGATCGCCGTGTCCGTGGCCTCGTGCCGACCGGTGCGGCAGACAATACGCACCGACACTTCGTAATCCACCAAGGTGCACGGAGTGTTGCCGATGTGTATTTTTCCCTCCACGTCGCTTTCCTTCAGCCCGAGATTGCTACCCTCGATCGTAACCAACGTGCCACCCTCGATCGGTCCGCTTAACGGCTTAATCAGATCTATCCGGGGCTTCGGACACTCAATGAACGGTAACTGAATACACGAATGTCGATACACACAACTGTTTCCGCACCAAGCGCACTCGAACCGAAGGTCTCGCGTCACGCACAAAGAACAGTCCGCGTGATCGCGATGCGAGCCGAGCACCTCGCACTTGTACAAAATTATCGTAGTCTTATCAACGTGGTGATTTGTGTTCCAAACAACCGTCACCTCGGCCTCGTACTCGCCGGTCACCGCCTCGTAAGAATACACCGTTTTGTCGCACACGATCAAACGGCTGCTGTCCACGCGAGCCTGCACCCTCAGTTTAGCACCTTCGATGCTGACGATGCACTGAAATCCGCTGTGGCCAATTTGCGGATGAGGCAAATTTTCGACCTCCAGCTTTATCTCCTTGGGTACACTGTTTGGCAGCATCAGAGGTTCCTTGCGTTGCACAAATCTCGGACAGTATTGCGCTCCGTGCGCGGCGAGATTCGCTTGATTTTGCTAAAACAAAAGCGAAAATTTTTATTAGAACGTACGTACAGATGTAATAAAAAATGTAATACAGAAAAAAAAAATAGATATAATTAAAATATAGACCAATGATTGCAGGGAATAAACGGTGCTTCACAGATTAAAAATCAAAATTGAAAAGATCAAAAAGAACAGAGAGCTTACCGGTGAAAAATTAAACAATACGTGGAAAATTAAACAATAATCCGATTAGTTAAACAGAACGTTTCGATCATATATTTTTGATTATTTTGAGCCTATCAAGAATTAACGAATTTCATAAAAGTATTACAATCTGAGTGAAAAAAAAAAAGTATAACTTTAAAATTGCAAAATTTTATCTTGCTTGTTTGTATTATAAATGTTTTCATGAAATTTAACTTTTAATAGACTGCAAATGATCGAAAATACATAATAAAAAAGGGAACTATTTAATTAATCGAATTGGATTATTTTTTAACCTTTCATCGGTGGCTTTGTGCTCTTTTGTTCTTTTTAAACTGTAGGCCAACAAAAAAAAGAAGTGTTATAAATTGCAACAAAATTTCTTTTAATTACACTTTTATAAAATCGTTAATTAATACATTGTGCTTTTGAGATAATAGCGAAAATTGAATTACATTCGATGTTGAAACTATTGTTTCATTCGTTTCATTGTATAAAAAGCAAATATATACATCAAAAGCTATAAAATGCACAAAACTCACGTTTTCTCCCGATATAATGCCCTGACAGCTAGTGTTGTGGGTACATTTGTTGTCGTAAACGCACCAGCTGCACGCCCATTGTGATTTCACGCACTCGGTGCACACGGTGTGTCTCGAGCAATCGAAAAATGCGAAGTTGCGCGAGACAAAATCCTTGTTCGTCTCACTCGACCGCACGGACAGCGGCACAAGCGCGTGATCGGCACCCTCGGGAATGCTCGGTCTTTCCATAACGGAAGGCGTGGGGCAGGACAGTCCGAAACCGGTCATCAGCGCGTCTATAGGCTCGGCGTTACCAAAAACGCACTTATAATTAGCGCCCGCTGGTAATTCGGGCAGAGTTCGAATTGTTAATTGCACCGTAATCATCTGGTTAATGGGCACTCGATCGGGCAAAACCTGCTCGAAATCGATGCACTGCTGACCCGTGCCGAGAGATAACCATCGTGGACTGCTGTGACTTGCCTTTTGACAATCTCCTCTCACTGTGCATCTGTGCAGCAACGTTCACGAACAATTCGATTAAATCATGTGTGTTACAGCGAACAAGTCAAAATAATTTGAAATCTAGTCGCGTGACTTGAGAATAAAAATTAATAGTGACAGAAGTTCTAAGATATAAAGAAAACCTAGATAAAAATAATTTGATTGTAAATAAAAAATTTACGTACACGTCTGATCAGAACTTCAGCTTACCTTTTTTCTAAAGAACACCAACCACAGTAGGGATCTTTCGCATCGAGGCAGCTGCTGCAATTGGTGTAGCCGCTGCAATGCTCCACCTTGACTTTCGATATCTTCGATGTAGATAATACATAGATATACTCGCCATCGGGTGAGATAAGTGTGTCGGGTAAAAGTTTTTGTTCTCTGTCAATTGTAACGCTCTCATAAACAAAAGCTTCGGTTCCGGACAACAAAACTTTCTTAAGAACCCCGTCGTTCGTTCCAAAAAATGCTACCGTGTGACTCTCGGTATTCGCGACCGTTACCGAGGTGATAAATGTATCGGGAAAATGCAAAATAGCTTGTCCTACGATCGGCGATACGCCTGAAATCTTCAGTCCAACTTCGCAGAAGTTGAGAATGTTTCCCGTGGTCTGTAAAACAAGAGAAAGATTAACAGCAGAACTTGTGTGTTCGAACTGGCTTGTCTGTGATCATCTTTGTTCACACTTACACCAGCGGTGGGACATTTCCCATCTTGAATAGGACCGCTGACATAACCCATGTTGCGATATTTGATGCTACCGTTGAAGCACATGTGGATATTTTCATTGAACTTGGTCTCGATGTCTTGAAGACTGTAAACACAAACCGCCGAGCGAGACAGAGGCTCGTTCGTTATGCCTCGGCTGGGCGAGAACACGGAAACGAAAATCGGATCGCCCACGGATATGCCGAGCTGCATAGCCAGATCGCTTCCAGCCGCCGCGACTTTCGCGTCCTGCACCAAATTGTAATAGTGCTGCTTGCCGTCCCCCAGATCGACTGTGCATTGCAACGTCACCTCCGTGTAGCTATCGTAGTTCGGATCACTTATGCAGCTTCGCGCGAGTCTCGAGATGTAACCCAATTCCTCTTGCTCAGGCAGGTACGACTGTTTCTGCACCAGAACGAAATATGCGTAGTCGCTTGCGTTGAATCCGTACACATATTTCACGAGAAAGTGATCTCGATACTTGACGTCGATGTACACGATCGACTGCTTATTGAACGTGTACTCGGCAAAGTCCAATTTGTCGAGATTTCGACTGGAAATGGCGGGCACATCGTGACGGTAATCTCCTTTGTTGGTGAATGTCGTTCCCACGTAGAGTATGTTTGTTTGCCCCCACGGATTATATTTCTCGGGTCCGATGAAAGCGTACGTGGACGAATTTTCATCATTGGCGGCCACACTGTGCGGGATAAACTCCGGTTTGATGGATATGTTGGACATTTTATATTTCTCGCAAGCACCTTGAAGGAGAGAACCGCAGGCAATTATGGTTTGTGATTCGAGATCGGCGATGAGTAATTTATTCACGTTATCCATTAATGAAGTGGTTATGTCCCTTGCCATGCAACCTGTTGCATGACATTGAGGATTATCCAGTCTCGGGCCTGAAATGAAAAACATACAGATAGATCACACCTCTTCTTTTACATTTGTATACTTCAAAGTTCACAAGTCAAGTGCCCACCTGTTGAGACATATTCCTCCAATTTGAGATTCGAATCAAGCTGAAAGAGCCTATTGATCGCGCCTGCATAGAGCCTTCCCGAAGAAGGGTCTATGGTAAGATGATTGAATCTTAGAGCACCCTCCCTGGTCGTGTTGGCATCCAAAGAAAAGTGTCCGTATCGCTGTACATTTCCCACGGGAAACTGTCCTACTATGTGCGGTGATCTATTGTCTTGTATAGGTGCAATGGTGCTAGCAGGAGTGTCTATCGCCGCAGTTGCCAATATAACTAAGAACCATGTGGCAACGGACATGAATGAGAAGGAGAATTGATGAAGGAACGGCAGCAGCACTTGTGAAGATGACACTGTGAGTGACTTGGGAAATGACTTGGTAAGTCCCAGGAATTTCATGGTGTGTATGTGACAGTTGACAAAGCACATGGGCACACACTTGGGAGTGTGTGTCAGTGCGTATACAAGTCTAGGATAGGAAATGTAAAAGGTATGGTGTTAGGGTCAGTGTGTCTTGCTGCTGGTAGCAAGCCAGTTTGTAACACAATACTACCAGCTATGCTCAAGTCCAGGTACTGACATGTCAATCATTGTCCAGCATTCCTGAAACAGATAAACTATATTGAAGCCATCAATTAATTTTTTCTAAATAATAACAATATTGAACTCTAAGTTTCTGCTGTACTACGAATATTTATTTGATAAAAAGTAAATTATTTCAACGAGCATTCAAATTTATCTTTTATCATATTGGACTTTATTATCATTCAAACCATAAACTTTAGTTGCTGATGTCGATCACTATCTTTATCGCTCGTTAACTACCGATTTCTTCATACCTCTCGATAGCTATTCTCCGGATAAAGATATTTGTGATACATGTGATATCTCTTTTAGATAAAGTTATCTAGAAAATTGATCTAAAAGTGCAAAAATTAACTAAAAGAAACAAAGATAAAATGAAGCTGATAACGCGCTTTTCGAACGCATCCTTTACCTCTCAATTGTTTGAACGAAACAGAAAAAATGTGTTACATGTGTACTTTTTTTAAAAATAAAACAGCATCACTTTAAAACAGAGATTTTTTAAATAACCTTAAAAACGCACAGTAGCGACTGTAGCCAGGTCCACTCGCGGCACATCGGGGAAAAGGAAAAAAAAATCACTCGCGCGACGCGATACACCGCGTGTCGAATATTTCTACGTAAAAATCACACGCCAATTTGTTCGTCGCGCGTATTTGCACCGCAACGTGATGCATTGGCGAAGATCCGTCGTCGAAACGGCTGTCAAGAATTGTAAATAGGAGCTCTGGAGACGGAGCTTGCCTAACAATGAAGAAGCATTACGATAAGGGACAGATGGCTCCGCACGCACTTCGGGCAATACCACAGCACACACCGCCCTTCATTAGCGTGGTCAGCCGTAGCTGCACTTGACAGCTAAGGCCACTGTCTTCGCACAAAGGCAAGGAGATACCATCCCTGTTCAATCACCCTCTCTCCACCTCCCCTCATCGCGATGCACCTCTTACCAAAACACAGCCGAGACGACGACGACGACGACGGCGACGAATCGGAAACGTTCGCGTTGAAGATCGTCACCGCGACAGAGCCGCGTGAAAAATAGGCTGGAAACGGAAACGGGATTCGTCGCGGAGGAGAAAGCCCCGCGACTGACTCTTGGTGCTCTCTCAGGCACGAGCGAGCCCGAAGGAACGCGCGAGCGATGATATCGGGTCGAGACGCTAGAGTCGCCACCGTTTTCTCCTTCTCGACTCGATCGGGGAAAGATTTTTTTTTTACCTTGCTTGCGCGTCGCGCATCACGAACGTACGTTGTTGCGGGAACGCTGCTGCTCGCACTACAACCCGATTGCTACGGTACATCGCGAATCTGCGGCATGCCCGGATCAGATATAACGAAAGTTCCGGCTTGCGCAGAAAACAAGCGCCTGGTCGCCACCACGAACGTCGTCGGTAGTCACCTCAGCCGCACGGTCGCACCACCGCCCGGGTGAATCCTTGCCCGGATGTAATCCGATCGCCGTTGCCCCAATATCATACGCGAGCCGAACGATCCGTACCCGTCAGCTCACAACACAACACTGAAAACGGCGGAGTCGGGATCAGCCGCCATTAAAATTCGACCGACATGGGGTTCTTTGCCTGCACACACGAGTTCAGAAACGCAAGAAGTCGGGGGCGGGCGAGAGGGGAAGCGTGTAGCTACGGCATGCGCCGCTTCTTCTCTCTCTCTCCCTTCTCGCGCATGCCTTCTTCTCTCTCGACTTCCTCCTAGCTCCTCTTATCGTGAATCCTCTCTCACGAGTCGGACTCTTCGCTCCCTTTTCCCCCTTCGGTCCTCCCTGCGCCAAAGCACGTTTTTCTTTCTCTTTTCTTACTCATTCATCTCCTTTTGCTTCTCTGTACGAACGCACAAACGTAATGCCCGCGCGCGTGTGCGTATTCAAAGAACGTACGTACCTCTTTTACGAAGTCGGTAAAAAATTTGTTTCTCAATATGAAAATTCGTTACCCTTTTTTTTTTCTTTTTTTTTTTATTTATATTACATAAACTTTTATAGTGTACATATTTCTCTCTTTCTGCAATAAATTCTAAAATTTTCTCTCACGTGTGTAAAATTTAAAAAACTATTGGAGAAAATAAGTGACCTTTTATTTTTCGCAAAGTTTCAAAGAATTCAAATAAAATTTGCAACATAAAAATTTAGTATGCAACTTTAGTTTCTAATATCTGAAGTCTGATATAAAAGATGCGACTTCCTGAACACCTTGTATACACCTGTAGACGTAACGTGTTCCCTCCGCACTTGACGGCGCAAACAAAGCGCTCTCTTTCGATCGACTTTCATACTTTGCTTCAACGTTTTCTAGAAGAGAACACGATAATAAACATGACATTGCTCGCACCGTTTTTTTTTTTTTTTAATATAAAATTGCTGTTCGATTTTTCTATTCTCTTCCCTCTGTGAAAAAAACTGCATGAATTTTAGTCTAATTGTAAATACTACATTTAATTCGTCATACGAAATGACTAAGCTAAAATGGCCGCTTGTTGCGTGCCAAAGGCTGCTTTGTTACACTCACCGCCGTTACTGAAAACCCATAGTTCACGTTGCACGTACTATAGATTCTCAGAAACGCAGCCAGTGTCTCGTGGAACTTAAAATACCTACATATCGTTTTTTTTTCTCTTTTTTTTTACTTACACCGTTTTTTCCCTTTACAGATGTGTGTAAATAAAGGACCAAGACTTTTGCGCCTGGAACAATCTTGTTGTTGCAGTGACTGGTCACAAATTAGTCGAGTTTGGAAACGATTCTGATCATATCGTTACAATTTATTATTGTAAATATGTTATTTACACATATATCTAAAGCTTCAAACAGCTTTATAACGGTTTTTTTCTGTTTTACTTTTAATCTTTTTTGTTTTTCTCTGTCTCTATATAATTATATGTATGATGAATAAGAGGTGAAGTTTTTTTTTTTTTTTCGACCGTGATTTTTTACTTTTAATTGTATAACAAATATAGTAAATAACTAATATTATAGCTCGCAATTGAGAATATGAGAGAACGCATAAGAGTATAACATAATGTAAATGTGTTTTGTCATAAGACTCATTCGTTCTAACTGTCCTGTCTCTCGTGTTTCCTGCCTCGTTCGATTTTCAGTGAATACATATATGTATACATACGCACATATATACATATATAAATGTATATATTTATATATATACATATATAACATATCTAAAATCTGTAATTGTATGTTCACAAGATACTTCACTTAAACTGTGTTACAACTTCACATAGAATATTATTCGAAGAGATCTTTCTCTTCTTTTCTCTCTCTCTCTCTCTCTCTCTCTTATCCTGTGTGCATGAGTGTATACATGTATGTATGCATGTGTATATGTATATATATATATATATATGTTTAGGGTACATCTTTTTTAAAAAATATACCCCTACTTCTTAAAAGTTTCTTACATCTTATACTCATTGGCAAGCGACGAGACCTGCCGGTTACAATAAAGGGACTGTTCTTTTTCAAGTACTGTATAAAACTTATAAAACAGAAAGTGCGTTTTTTAAAATTTACGCCTAAAAAGAGATATTATACATTCTCACGCGTGTATCTCGATGCTAATATCCAGCCTCCTTTAGGCCCTTGACGCGACATCGGAATTGCGACACCGCAGCGCCTATGTCTTGATTTGTATACAATGAAATTTCTCTTGCTCTCGGGTGCATAATTTGCGTTCGGATTTAAATTTCTGGTCCACAATCTGTTTTTTTTTCTCTCTTGCGCATCTTATACATTTTTTTTTTTTTCAGCTTTTTTTGTGTTTCTCTCACGGATTTGAGACTATTAACGAGTCTTTAAGGAGATCAAGCTCCGACAGATTGTTTGTCCGCTGACCAGCAATTCAGACTAATTACAGACAAACAGTTTTCCACAAGTAGAAAAAAGAATCGTTATCTATTTCTTGTTTTTTTTCTTTTATGTTCATACATTATTAACTTTTTACGTGTACTATTTTATATGCCAATAGGTACTCGTGGCTTTCAGACCACGACAGGAATTTTTAGATAGTGTTATACGTATTTCACTTCTGCAATGGTGTACTGTATTATGCATTAATAATAATTAGTTATCACTAATGCAAGATTCTTGATAATTATATTTCTTTTTTTTTTTTTTTTTTTAAGTATTGTTCTATTTGTAAATGTATTGATGGTGACGGCAATGATGGGACGTTGTAGGATCGACGAGATGAAGCTATTTATCCCAGAGAAGGAAAATCGTTCTCATCGTCCACCTTTGGAGCGTTCTGACGACTTCGTGGCGATCTTTGCTCGTTTTGTGACTAAAACCAAACGCAAAGATTATATACGTGTTAATTATTATGCCTCGTCTTGTGTGTAAAAACTTGTTGTTTGAGAAACAAAATGAAGAAACATGTTTTTCTACTAGAAGATAATATTCATAGACACTCACGCGTGAATCGCCGTCCCTTGGGGCACCGCGGTTTCCAAATCCACGGCCGTTCATGCGATCACCTCGACCGCGACCGCCTCGACCACGGCCGCCGGAACCACGTCGGGAATCACTAAATTGTATCTCAATACCTAACACGCGCTTCTGCCTGCCAACGCGTTGAGGGTATTCAGCAGCTGCGTCATACTCTTCCTCCTCTTCGTCTTCATCTTCATTCGTTTCCTTCTTTCTCTCGAGTGCGTACATCTTTTTCCAGCGAGACAGATCCTCACCCTCACCGGCCTTTCGCAAATTATATTGGGGCTTCGCTCTATTACTTCGTAGAGCTTTCCACTCGTCCAGAGTCAGTTCGCGCGTTTCTTCTTCAACCGGTTTCTCTTCCGCGGGCGTTTCCGCGGTGGTCTCGCCATTTTTCACTTCAGGAGTCACTTGAGTATCAGAGTCCGGCTTTTCGTTGGCCCAGTCTTGAGTTTCCTGGTTGAGACTTTCCCTAAAAGCAAAATAAAAACAAGTAAAAATATAATTTGTCTTCTAGCAAGGAAGCGAGACTTCTGGAGGCCCAGCTCGGGCTGTAGTGCTACTAATGATGATGATTTGTGACTATCAAGACACACTTACTCGATCTCATCATTGTGGGTTCCCCAGTTGTGGCTACCAGCACCATCTTTCTTGTCAACAGGTTTAATGCCACTATAAACAAATAGTTTTTTTTATTTTATTTTAACGCAGCTCAATAATATTTGAGCAAATGTTTGCTCGCTATGTTAACAAAAACGCAATTTGGATTAACGCAACTATACTGATATCACGCGCGTGTTTTTTATTTTGCTTTTAGTCGTGAAGTAAGATTATATATATATATATACATATATATGTATATATAAAGATATGTAAGTGCAATATCTCTTTGTGTGTGAATACGCGCGTAGATACTTACGTTTTATCAGAACCCGACTGACGATCAAACTCGCGTTTACCGCGATTATCAAAACCTCCACGGCCACGTGGGCCTCCACGTCCACGACCTATACCCCGCATTCCTCCACGCCCGCGACGCTCGCCATACTCGCCACCACGCTGAGCGTCACTCGTGTTACGAAACTCGCGCGTCTCGCGACCTTCGCTGAAAACAAAATATATAATATACCGCTATTACATTAAAATAAATTGAATTCAAGAAGTTAGAGATATCATTTAGAAATGTTATGAAATTGTTAGTCTTCCAGAATGTCTTGTTCTTGTCGTGTGTAAATGCGTATGAACTCGACACGCAATTCAAAAATTAGTATTGTTGTGTATTAATGTGTGAGTGATTGATTAGTACTATTTGTATTATATTTTACATAGTATTTACCTTAGAGAATGTGCGTAACGCATTCTCTCAAGTTTAAAGTTCATTTTAACGTATCGAAAAAAAAAAACACCTCAAAAATACAGCAATACAATATTTTGCATCAAAATTTGAAGGTTTCTTTGTTTAACATGTATTTTATTAACCTAGGAGGTCCCCGCCTGAATTCTCCCGCCTGTCCTCCCCTAACCGGTCTTTCTCCTTCTTCTCGGTTGCGCCTATTGTTACGCTCTTCTCTAGATTCTCCGGAAAACTTCACAATTCGATCACCACCGCTTGTTCGTGGCTCTCCACCTCGAGCTGGTTTCTTTTCTGCTAAAATAATCATAAATATAAAAAAATTTAATACAAAGACTATGAAGTGTATTTATGTTTGTCAAAGACTATTTCTAAATTTTTACAAGAGGGATGCATAAATCTTCACCCATCTCATTTGTGATTTTATTACAAAACTATTTTTATTATAGCAGCTATGTATATCATGTGTGCACATGTGACTTACAAAACATTTAGAAAAAAAAATATTGTGTTTATTAGACAAAGAGAAAAAGAATCAATGTTTAAATTAAATAATTTAACAAGGAATTATTATCTTATTAATCAATAACTTTGCAAAATGCTGTCACAATTATAATCAATTACATGAGATAAGATATTTATTGTAAAGTTGAAAGTCAAAACAATGTTGATGCGTATGCAAGTAATATTTTTACACATATATATGAGTCTATGAATTTATCAAAAGTAGAGTGCAACAAGAGCTTGGGAGACAAAAAGTTTGTGAGCCATTTTTTTTTTTTTTTTTTTTTTTTTTTTTTAACGTTACATAAAGTTCATTTTAATTGTATTAGCCAATGTCCATTCGAGTCATATAAGACCGTCGCGGAATCAGTATGAGCGATCCTATTTTTATAAGAGGGATGCATATTTTCAGTTTTAGAAAATTTCAATACCGACGCGATTGCGTTTCCGCGGCAAAGCCGCCGAATCATTGCGTCCCGCCGAATATCGGAATACGTTCGACCGGCGATCCGCGGAGACCGATCGGAACGAAGAGAACTGACGATACACGAGCGAGCACATGGACCGGACACGAGGATCGAGCCGACGGCCATAACGCGCCCGAGGCGCCGTATCAGCCGGAATGAGCGGAGCAACTAACCTTGATCTTTTTTCGGTTCCTGCGTCTTCGACGGCGGCTGTTGGGCCTCCTTGATCACGCGGCTCTTCGGAGTTTTGTTGTTCGCAGCCTTTTGCCCGTCTTGCTGTTGTTGCTGTTGCTGCTGCTGCTTGCTTTTATTTTCTTTTTCGGAAATTCTCTCCTTCTTTTTGGCTTCCTTTTCCTGTTCCCGGACTTTTAGCACTTCCAGTGGGTCCTCGCTTTCATCGAGCGCCAGCAGGAACTTGTTCCTGACGGTGACCGTGTATTCATTTTCCATCTTGTCTCGTTATCCTCACGGCGTCGAGGATTTTGTGATTTCACGGCTACTCTTGAGCCTCTGCGTAACGAAGTCATTCACTATCCAATATGGCCGAGTAGAAGAGAGCCCAGTCCACCACGAGGTCTAGTAGCCCGCTACGGCACGATGTGAAGAGAGAAGGGGGGTCGCATAATTCCGCAAACCAATAAAACTCGCAACCACCGCGCCACCTTTGCGCCAGTTTTCTGAAAATTGACTCGACAATCACCTGGAAATACACACTTTTTTCATTGTTCGTCTTGTCAAACGCTGTCAAAAAAATTACGTCGCAAGAAGTTTGTTTGAAATTATATCCTCAAAATAAATTAACCGCGCGACGTTCGCAAGATTTTCAAATGTTCTCGTTCACTTACCTCTCTCGTTGAGAAAAACCTGGCGATGATTTTCATGAAAATCGCTAAAGTCGTGTAAAATAATTGTTTGCAAGCAACAACGTTGTCTGAAACATGGAAAATCGTCGCAGGCGTTCAACAAAATGACTCGTTTCGGGAGAAAAATATTTTATCGAGCAACGTGGAGGGATTCGCAAAAAATACGAGCGAAGATAACGAAGTCGACGATTGGTCGACGCGTCGTGCGACATGGCGCGTTTTCAAGCACGAAGCTACCATCGATTCTTGAGAATTACTTAAGCAAAATTGCGTATCGAATACTTGAAAAATACGTATTTCCACCACACTCGGTTCTGTTGATAAAAATCAACCCCAAACAGCAGGAGAGAAATTGGTTATTCACAGACGAACAAATCGAACCGTTGGAGATGGGACTTTTGAGTAGATGCGCGCGCAAACGGCGTCCATGTTTTTGGCAACTCTCTCATGTGCGTAGGTCCGCTTGTATTTTGGCGGGTTTAGTTTACACGCGGCAACACTGTTTGTACGGCACGCTTCTTGGCGGCAGAGAGGTCGCCAGCATCAGTCAGCTAGTCGGTGGCGGTTGTGGCGGTCACATCCTGTGAGGAATGAGCAAAATAATACCGGAAAGATCGAGTGAGTGAAAATAAGATAAAGGAAAAAGGAATCGGTTGGTGACATGTTCACGCCGGACATGTTCACGCCGAAGCGAAAGGCGAGTATCTTTGCAAGAAAGCTTGACAGCAGTCCAATACGCGATTTTTATCACTCGTCGTACTACACGTCGTGGAACGATGAAGAGCGCAACGTGTTTACCCTAAGTCCGAATAGAATGGAGTTCCGGTGTTCGTCGCCGGAATGCAAGGATATTGACGCGATAGTCAACACTCTAAGCGACGCTGTCGGCGGCAGCGGGTCGTGTTCCGCCACTGTCGAGAGCCATCGCCGTGGTCGGCCGCGCGCTGACGCTCTCTCGAATCTCATGATGCAGGGCAGCACGTCGCCGAGCAACATCAAGTGCACGTTTTGCGGTCGGGTGTTCCCGCGCGAGAAGAGTCTGCAAGCGCACTTGCGCACCCATACAGGTGGGTAACAACGCACTTAGCGAAAATTAGCGACCGCGCTTTCGAGTCGCCGAGCGGTTTCTCCGTTTTTCTGCGAAAAATGTACCAGCGCACGTTTGTCGCTGTTTGGTCGCCGAACGGAGCCTCGTTGCCATCGTCAACGATCTCGCGCGAGTTTATTCAACGATCGCGAGAAAATCTCGCGCGCGATAGAGTATACGCGCGCGTACGTATACCCGCGTGCTCCCCCGCCACGCGCTTGCTCATGGCTCACCTCGCGTCCCGCCAATCGGCCATAATGCTCGTGCTTTAAATACTTAAATGGCTCTCTCACGCGACACCGAGCTTGGCCAATTGCGCACCAAATCAACGGCACGATGACGCGCAACGCGGCACACGTTGCACGCGATCGCGTCGCGTCGCGGATATTCTCATCCGAGAAAGAACCATGTGCGTTTTGTACGCAATTTTGTTTTTTTCACACCTGCTCCGTTACGGATACACAATAGGATAGTGCAGTTTCTTTGTCTATTGACAACATAAATAGGACACGTAGCGACGCTTTTTTCACGTTTGCTTTGTACTCGCGTCGAAAGATACGTTTCTCGAAAAGAGTCTCGTTAACATTCTTGTTCGTTAGACGTATTTTTCTGTCAGTTTTTCGCTTCTTTTTTCTCGCCAACTGTTTTTTTTACGTGTGTGGAAATCTCTTTCGTTAAAAAAAATCACAACAATTTTGTATCAATTTTGTTTACTTACGCATGCGTGCGTGCCACCTAAGACCAAAGTAAAATTTTCATCACATTCAAACATGAATTCAGAAGCACAACTCGAACGAAATTTATTGATCAATTCGTAAAAATATTGAAATGTCTTTCGACTCCGATGCATAAAAAGAAATATAGCTTGTAGAAAAAAAATCAATGTTGTCTCTGTGTAATAAAATTCTTATGCATTCACAGGTGAGCGTCCTTATACATGTGATTATCCTGGATGCACGAAGGCTTTTACTCAGTCCGGACAGCTGAAGACTCATCAACGGTTGCACACAGGAGAAAAACCATTTGTATGCACTGAACCAGGCTGTGAAATGAGATTTACTCACGCTAATAGACATTGTCCCGATCATCCCTATGCCAATCTCACAAGATCAGATGATTTTGTGTTAAAGCAAGTATCGGACAATACCGAGGTGTCGAACGATGTCAGTCGGTGGTTAGAGCGTTACAAAATGTCAAGAGAGCGGGAGGACAGAACGCCAACTGGAAAGAACGATCGGAAGAAGAAATGGAAGAATAGCGAAAACAAGAGGATAAAATCCAGGAAAGGTCTGAAGATGGACATGGCGGCGGAGCAAGAAAATCTTGATCGCAAACCGACCAGTCAGCGTCTGCACTGCGATCAGAATCGGGATAGTCAAGATAGTCAGGATAGCCAGGATAGTCAGGATAGTCAAGACAGTCAAGAAGAGAGTCAGGACGAAGATCCAGCTGAGGCATGTTGCGCAATATTGCAAACATCGGAAGATGAAGAGGCGTCGAGCGCTAAACTGCTTTCAGCATTGAATACAACACTGGATAGATTACAACCAAAGAAACGATGGCTACGAAACGCTTGTTTGGAACAACAGTTAGGTTTAAATAAAGACGTTAGTTGCAGCAACAATCTACCGTCCGTTTATAAACTTGACGAAAAACAAGTTCTCAATGCACCTACTGAACTGGGAAAATTCTCTGAGATCCAGTGGTGCTCTAAATACGCCGATAACTCAATTACGAACAACAACAATATACCTGTGTCGACTGAACAGCACGTAGACGTTCCCTTTGAATCTTCATACGATACCTCGTCTTGGTACACGAATTACGACGAATCTCAAAAAGAAATCGCACAAGAAGTAACAATCGCAGACTCCCCCAGTCAGATACAATGGAATTCTTTTACTAATCTTGAAACTAATATTGATGCTGCTATTAACGTATTAAACCGTTACCAACAGGATCTAAATCTACGAATTCCTGAATCGGATTATTCTCATATTGACTGCGCAGCTCCGCCACCAGCTAGTTCCTACGTCAACAAGAATGAAACTAGACCGACGGTTTTAATGTTGGCCGGTAGTTTAAATAACAATAAAGAGATCGTTTCGTCTGTTGTTACGGCGGAAAACATAGAATCAAAAGTAATTGACAAACAAAAAGAAGATATGATTAAGTTACCGCTACAGGAGGATAATAAGGAATGGCTAGGTGCTCTGGCACTGATGGAATTAGCTAAGACGCAAAAAGAGGCAACAAATGTAGATTTTAAGTACGATGTAAAAGACAATTGTTTCACGGCTTCATAATTATCATCATCAGCCATTTATAGACTGTGATTATACTGGTTATTGTAACTTTGTTATTTTTATACACAACAAGAAAAAACGAATAAAAATGCTCCTGTTTGTTCATCATAACGTCAAACGCGCGTTTTGCACTGGCGTGAAAAACGCGACGGACAACTTGCTGTGAAACACATCTGTTTTTTTTTCTTTGCTTTCACTACTAGCATTATTTTTTATTATTCACGTGCGATATATATATATTATATATATATATAAAAAAACATGAATTGTGTTTGTTTTAATTCTCATGTTTTTCTGAACTTTTTAATTTCATGTGTCTTGATGTATTATCACCCACTTACGTGTATACTTTATAAAACAGGGTAATTGCGTTACTTTTTCTCCACGATTGTATTCGGAAATTTAAAAAAAACAAAACAACCGTATCTATATTATTCTTTCTCTTTTGTAAGATTAAAGAGTAAATTTTTTTTTTTTTTGTAATTTTACCCTAAGCATAATATGATCATACCATGTTGATTTTTAAGAAAGTATTGTAATGAACAATTCTCTTTGGTCTTTTTAAATCTGTACTGCAAAACTGTGACATTGTTTAAAACACATTGTCAATAAACATTGTGTTAATTTCCTTTGCAGTGCCAAAAAAAATTTCCTATTGCGTTTATTACAATAAAACTCGTGTGATATTTGCGTTAAGATTAATTAATAAAAACTTTTTAAGAAGAAGAAAACATGAAGAAAGGAAATGAAATAAAAGTGTCGAGCATGTTGAATTCAAATGACGAAATGTTTAATTGGGAAAAGTATCGGTTAAATCTATACAAATTTATAAGTTACAATAAATGAAAAGAAAATAAAAAGCGACAATTTGAAATCAAGTTTTCCACTCCATTATAAATAATTTGTAAGCATGCGCGAGTTTTTTGTTGACTCTCGAGAGGCGGATTGTGTGCGCATGCACAGCGAATCACTTCTGATCCATAATGAAGAAACAAAACATCAAACACATGGGTCTTAATGCTTATCTTATTCTTTATAAAATTACCCGATTTTTATAAAAAAATATAATTATTTTACATATTACGCTGTGTATAAGATACATACAGTATCGTCACATTTGAGAGAATTTTGAACACAGTTTTTACACTCAAAACAATATCTTCACATTCTCTCTCTCTCTCTCTGCAGGATATTGTCAGTCTTCCGTCAATCATCATCATTTTCGTTATCGCTCCAAACCATATTAACTTTGGTTAACTTCAAAGCCATTGGACTTCTTTTGCGTCTTTTGATAGTAGAAACTTTCTTCACGCTAGGCTTGGCACACGGTGTGACACAGATACTCGGATTGGTCGGAATTTCTGCATAGTTGCTCACGTCAACATCATGGGGTTGCGTGACCATATAATCTACAACAAGAATATTATATGCAAATGTATAAAAAAAGAAGCTCGCGCCCATTATATAAAAACACTGAATCACATAATATTAAGAAATGCATACGCAAATTGTCTGGAGATTCCAACACCGACTGGAAATTAATATCGAGTGCCAATTCTTTAGCCGATATGTAGACAGGATGTCCCTCCAATTTGTACTTGAGACATGTGTTAATCGCTAAGTTGATCAAATCAAGTACTTCCCGTTGCCTCGAAGATTTCGTCTTCAGGAAGTAACAGAAATCGATCAACAGCTGCACATAATCAGTAATGTAAAATTGCGCATGCCACGTGAAGCTAAACAGATCTTCTCTTATCTTAAAAGCGCCAAGAAAGTGATTGACCGCTAAGTTGTCGTGATTCTGCAAAGCGTATAATTGAGCTCTGATATACGTGGTGGCAAACACCGAATATTTGTACGAAATATTGGTGCACTTGTAGCAATCGCAAGCCACATGCTTAATGAATTTTGGCAGATCGAAGTCTTTCTTGTTGAGCACTGGCGAAGTGTCGGACTGGGACATATCCCTGACAGGATCGATGATCTTTGTGGGAGTCACTGCTAGCATTGTCGACGGCATTTTAACGGGCTCGACTTTGATCAACGGTTGAAATGTTTCAATATCCAACATGTGTTCAAGTCCTTCCAACTTCACTTCACAATCGCTTAATTGTGAACGCGACAGATCGATGTAGCACAACGATTTGAGCAATTCAGCTACACGCATTACCGCACCCAAGCTCTGCGCTGTCTTCAAGCGTCCTACTAAATCGGGGTTAATCGCACGAAAAGACAGCAAACTGTTTATTCTCATTGAAAGATTAACCGTCGCAGTAAAAAGTACATCGCAACTGAAGAGATATTCCGCTAGATTTATATCTGAAAATATTGTGAACAGTTTTTTTTAATTTTTTTTACCAAGAATAATTTTGAATTAGTGATGCAAATAGTTGTATCAATTACAATTGTTTTTTAGCAACAGATCTACATTCAAGCGTCTCATTGCAAAGATACTTTCCACGATGTACGCGCCGTACTCCATTTGTTCCATATTACTTTTATACAAAGTGCTGTTGCGTAAAATGATGTCTAAACTTAACGTGTACACTGGAGTATTATCCATGAGCGAAATTCCCTGGAGATTCCTAGCTTCAGCAAGTAATTGTTTAGCCTCATCGTGCTGAAATAAAATGACATTAGCAACATTTGCACATGTCTAGAAATCTATTCGCGTATTTGCATTTTTGTTAAAAACATGGAGAAATAATAAATTTTTTCGTCTCACCTTTCCACATTCAAAGTAGTAGTCCGCCAAACTTAGCCAAAAGACAGCAATGGCGTGAATAACATGTTTCTCTTCAGAATCTCTGTGTTTTTCGGCATGCTCTTTGGCGATCGACAGATTACGGAAGCTTCTCATTGAGATACAACGACCTGTGACTATAAAATACATACGTATATAAATGTAATCCGATGTGTAATAAATATTCTCTATTTTAATTACATTGTGGCAAACATAATACGTACTATAAATAATTGCAGAGTTATCGTTAATTTTTGTTGCTAAATCATATGCCAGCATCCATATATTGTCTTCACATTTTTCATAACGATACAGTCGAGAATATTCACCAGCTGTTATTAATATATTTAAGATAAGATTTGGGTGCCAATTTTTTACGATTTTATCCTATAGCGAGACAATAAAATCTGATATTTAATTACAGTGTGTTATAACATTTATATATAATATATACATATATAATAACATTTATAATAATAACACGCAAAAGTTCTAATTTTACTCACAATATCGCATTCAAATAGCTGATTCCACTTTTTTACACAATCCTTTAATCTCAGCATAAGACTGGAATCTTTTTTAACGTTAACCATAGTATAAGCAGGAACTACATTTGGAGACTTGGTTTCGCTGAGTTCTGACACTTTGCGAGCTTGTAGAGCAAACTTTGTATTTTCCATTTCCTTGTGAGTTTGCTTGTTAATTGTGTCTAACTCATCGACGAACATGAAGAATCTTAAATTGGCTTCCAAACATAGACAGCCTATCTTGTTCAGCTTTAAATTAGATATAGCTTGATTATAATACTTTAGAATAGAACTGTCGTATAGAAAAGTCAACAAGTAATGTCCTAATAGGTGTAGCACGCGTGCGTATTGGTAATTACTTGGTTTCAATTTCTCAAGTTCATCAAGAGTTCTCGATACGCCACATGTGAATGGAACATTCTCTTCTATCAAACTCGTTGCCTCACGTGAACACAGCTCAATAAGATCGTACTTGGATATATCATCTGAAAATCCTATTTCACTTTCTATCTCGTCTTTGTCCTTTCTCAAACATTCCAGCATAGTTAATTTTGCAATTTCCTCAGGTGCACGTTTTTTGATAGCTGCCCATATATAGAAAGCTTTCGTATTTGGTTTATCGTAACTTAACAAGGCGTATACTGCAGCTACAGTCATAGCTTTTCTGTGCATATCATTGTTAAGATATGTCACACTTAGTTTATTCAATACATAAAAGATGGAATCTTTTAGATCTTCCTTAGATGTGATTGTTCGAACTTGAAAGAAACAAATAGACAACACAGAAAATAAACGAACGTTTTCCTCATAATCAGACACCAGTCCCATGTTGAAGATTAAGGCACGACAAGTATTCCACAATTGCGTCCAGCGTGTACATTCACATTCTCTCATCTCATTAATGACCAATTTTACGTTGTGCTCTAATATTTTCCTAGCAAGAACCAACACTTCCTGTGTCCATACTTTACTACAGAATTTATATACTAAGCTGATTAATTTGCATTTTACTATTATAAAATTGTATAAATCTCTCTTGACTGTACACACTTTGCCTATACACCATTTGCATTTGATGGATTCCTCCTTGTTATAAAATTCATCCGCACTCATATGTACAAATAAATTCATCATTTCCAGCAAGAGGCCACTGTCAACCAGTTGGTTAACCATGTGTTTGTCAGTCTCTAAGCATTCTTCCCAGTGTATAAGTACAGGTTCGACAATGTCTACAAGAGCAAGTGCATTGCATCTGAGACCTCCTGTATTTCCATATTTTTGAGCAATGGTTGAATTGTGAAGAATAATATCGTTTATCTTTTTGGCAACATCACTATAATTTTCAATAGGTACTGCAAGTGTTGTATATAAATTTTGAAATTGCTGAAAACATTTGTGACATTCTTCATCCTCTGCCAAAAGTCTCTCGACACAACTAGATAACTCGGCTAACATTTCTGAGTTATTATTTCTGTCTATAGTTTTGTAAAACATGCACATGATACGAAGCACATGACAATATATTACATACTTCTCATTTTTATCCAAATACAATTTTGTTTCTATCAAATATTTAAGAAACAATTTATACAAATCTTCTACCAAACATGTTTCCACATCAACGTTTGCTATTTTATCCATATGTGCGCTAATGTTCACAATCAAGTGCTTTGTATAATTTTCATATGTCATTAGTATCATTTTTATTTCTTGTTTTATAATAGTCTCTAAGTTGATGTAAGTTTCTGAGTTTTTGAGTGAGGTACTACTGGTGAGAGCACAATATATATTATTATTGACTGAAGCATGCCACAAGGATAACACTTTTGTCAAGAGGTCCAGTGTACCATTCTGTGGATTATACAATCTTCCAGGTTGCAGAAAACAGCAGATTTCTCCTGCATCCTCATATAAATTCTGAGAAATTAAAAAGCGCACAATTGTAAACAAACATTTGACAAAATTGTTGTTGTCCGGTATTTCTATCAATAATGAACACAATAGTTTAGTTAATTCGGCAACAGTCTGTCCAGATGGAGAGTTCAATTGGTTACACCTGTCTACTGCACAGCAAAAGTGTAACAGCAATTTAAAAATATTCTTGTTCAACTTGTTGTCTACTTGCGTGCAAGTGCTCGTCTAAAAATACAATAAAAAATCATATACATGTTTGCGCAAATATTGAACGTTAAAGTAAAAGAGCATACCTGGATGTCTTCTAATACATCTTCAAATTTTTCAGACTGTATTAGTTTTACCCAGTTTTTAATTTTGTTAAGCATATCGCTCATAGTTGTAGCACGCCGTCGAGAAAAGAAAACGTTTTACCGGTTGAAGTCAATTTAAATTTTCGATATACACATGCGAATCAACATGGAAGGTAAACATAAACCTTCTCCCGCGAGTTTCCAATGTCGCGGACACTTCAAAGCTAGTTTCTAATCTGTCAAATTACGCGTCAAGCCCGTATCAGACTACGGATTAAGATTGGAGAGTAGACCGAAATCTAAACCAATCAAAACAAAGTTCTCTAAAGCATGCACATAGAAACTGCAATAAGATGATTGTTCTGCCCTCTCCACGATTCTCTCTGATGATTAAACATAAGAGATATACATAACCCTAAACTGAATCGCGCAAATGACAGTGCTATGTAAGGTGAAGATAATAATTCTACATGCGTTACTACATGGTTTAACAAAAGAGAGGAATTCGTAGAAAAGAGAATAATGAAATATCCCACGTCGCCGTCGACGAGTCGATGTCAGTCACCTGTTCTGACGGAATTTTCGTCTTCATTGCCAATGCCAGTTTATAGGTACACTTTTGTATACAAATAAAAAATATGTACAATTTTTTGGCAATTATTTGGAATCGCCAACCGCATCGCAAATCTTGATAGAAGATACGCTCGACTTGCGTGGCCACATGATTTCTCGCCAAACTTCTTTCTTTCGTGACGAGTGAGCGTGATTTCATCATGATTTGCGATTCTGAATAATTACTGTTGTTTTTTCTACTTCATTCGATTAACGAGAAAACGATACGATTGCCAGACACAATTGTATGGGCGCTGCAACAAAATGTTACAAATATTTGAGGAAACTTCTCAAGTTCGAGCAAATGGACTTTGAATTTGCTCTCTGGCAGATGATCTTTCTGCTTGTGTCGCCGCAAAAAGTATACAGGAATTTTCAGAACAGAAAGCGTACGTTGTTAGTCCTTATGTAAAAAAAACATATATATATTCTTCCCTCGTTAACGTGTACACTCTTCTCTCTTTTATTTTTACAGAAACAAAATCGCAATTTGCAAGAGACGATCCTGCATTCTTTGTGTTAATCACATTTTTCTACTGTGTATCAGTTAGTGTGGTCGGCGTGGTGCTGGGTTTCACATTTTTTCAATGTATAAATTTCCTGTTCTACATGGTTTTCATCGAGTACATAGGTTTTGGCTTACTTGTAACCACAATGTTGTGGTGAGCATATTCAACTGCACTTAAAAATTATAATTTAACTATTTTTTGTTACATGTAAGTAGGTCTTTTTTTAAATGAAGAAAATAATTTTTCTTACAATCTTTCTACACAGGTACATAGCTAATCGTTACTTTAGGATAGACAGAATACAAGATGTTGAATGGGGGTATGCATTTGATATCCATTTGAACGCGATCTTTCCTTATTTTATACTTCGCTTCTTGCAATTATTAATATATCATGGTAAGATGTGTGTGTGTGTGTATTTCATCTGTTGTTGTGTAACGTATGTTGTTTAAGTAACAATTCTCTCTTTTACACAGCCCTGATAAATAACAACGCGTTCTCCGCGCGATTTGTTGGAAATACTTTTTATCTCATAGCTGGCTGCTATTACGCTTACATCACATTTCTCGGTTATGCAAGTAAGTGTTGGGAAAACAAATTAGTTATTTGTATTCTTTAGTCGTATGATAGCTTGCGAGTGCAAATATAATTTTGTTATTATATTGATAAAAGAACACTTGATACATGACACGTTAAGATGAGATTTTGGTTTCAGATGTTGAGATACTTCATATACACAAAACCCATTCGATATTATCCACATTACCAATAATGCTAGTGATATACATTATCACGTTATGCGCTGGCATTGATATCACTTACATAGTTATGGAATATTATTATCGTCCATGGGCTTCGTAAACAAAAACTCTGTCACGTCGATGCGACTATTAACACGGACGTAAAACAGACGTATCGCAAAATAAAAAAAAACCGCGCAATGATAACGTAAGCGTCGCTTGTTAGTAGTTGCAGAATCATCATGATATGGTTTTTGGATACAATATCTAATATGTTAACATTGAAACAACATGACTGTAAAAAATTGTAAGATATACTCCAATAAAAGTTTAGAAACTATTTATTATATATAAGATATGAGAATATTTGTGACTTTTTTTTCTGTACAATTAATGAATAAATTTATTTTTACATTTGTGTATGACAAAAGACTACAACAAAGAGCTAAAAACTGAACAGTTACTGGACAAGATTGTTTTTTGTAGAGTTTAATGATCTACTATAAATTAGCTCATCAATACCCCAATATCTTTTTTTGTAACTGGTGTCAGGCAAGTAATTTTGTAGAGTTTAATGATCTATTATAATTAGCTCATCTATACCCCAATCTTCGTAACTGTTGTCGGGCAAATAGCGACGTATAATTATGGGAATTTTTCGCTGCTTCAGTTCTTTCATGGCGATCTGCAAGGGATCCGTCTCTCCTTCCAATTCCACCATCACAGGAGCGCACATCGCTATCTGTAAGGCTCTCGTGCCCAGGACTCTCGCTCTCTCGTATCTATAAGATAAAATTTTACACGTGCGACATTTTGAACTCTTGGTTGCATTGTTACTTTATATGTAGGTTACACATGTGTGTGTTATTACTTCGTCATGTATTTCGTGGTGATTCTGTTCGACTTCTGAACACCGCCGGTATGGGCCTCGTGTTTGTTTATTAGCTCGATATTCTCACCGTCATCCTCAGGAGGTTCTAAGTCTATATTGTCCTCGTCCTCGACGTCGTCGAAGTCCGCGACCCTGTTGAGACAGTTTGATCATGTTGAAGGCTAAAAAACACACGCATCCACTTACACACACCAGTTAGTACTTACTCATCCCCGTCAAAATCTTCATCAGCCATTATTCACTTATGTGTTATTTATTTATCGATTACCAAGGTGTTGCGTTTCTCTTCGCACAATTCACGTGGTGTTTTCGGCTGTCCAACACTGACCAAACAAACAAGAGCATCGAAAATTGTCGAAGATGTCGATCGGACTCTACCGATTGCCAAGAGATGTCGTCGCATCAAAAAATTTAACCAAGATTGGAACCACATGGTTCGAGTTCTCGTTGAGGAAATACATGCGTACGTATCCCATCTGTACACTGTATGCATGTACGTGTGCACAAATACATTGTCATCCCGCTGCCATCACTGACAGCAAGGCGTGTATAGGATTCCGGATCCGGTGGGTTGCTGAGTTTGTTCTGTCACTGGGTGTGTTCGCCATTGAGCAGCCAGTGGGTCGTGTTACATGGTCACCCTCGCTCGCGACAACGTCATATTGCACAATTGATCGGAATATTCAAAGCTTTCTCTTGGAATGCGACATTCCACACAGTCGCCACATCCGTACGAAGACGAGGGACCAACACACGCGCCGAGTCGCTCGAGAGTAATACACAGAGCAATAAAGATTGCGTCGTGTGTTAGTGTTCGCGCGGAGAATATGGCTATATTTAGCGTATGACAACTGGCGGTTTTGGAGCGCGGTGCCGCGCGTCGCGTCGCCCTGTTGTAACTCGCGCGCCCGTGTTTACAGCCCGAGAGATTTCTATCAGCGCGGAATAACGGAAAAAAAATGGAGGATATATTTCAGTGGTGCCGCGAGGGCAATGCCATGCAGGTTCGCGTCTGGCTGGACGACACCGAGCATGACATGAATCAAGGGTAATTATTCCAGAGCAACTCCCTTTTTAGGAGAGACTCGGAAGATTTGTATCGCGGTTTCTCATGTTCTATAATTAGGTCGTCTGGAAACTCGGACGGTTATTTAACAAAAGTGTTCTTCTTAATGAAAAATCAAATGAATGCTTTGAGAAACAGAAATACAAGTTACACACATTTTTATACAAAATTTACTTTTTTCAGACAATTGTAAGCAAGTAGATATTTAACCGATTAATAGATTCTGTTTCAACACTTCCTTTAAGTTTTTAAAAGATTACTGAGGTTTCCTTTTATCCAATAATTTAGACTTAATTTTCTTTATTAAAGAACATGCAATATTTCTTTTTTACATATAAAAATTATAAGTGTGTGTTGTTCTTTAGAGATGATCACGGATTTAGTCCGCTTCATTGGTGTTGCAAAGAAGGACACTTGAAATTGGCCGAGTTGCTTGTCAACAGAGGAGCACGTGTCAATGCCACCAACAGAGGAGACGACACGCCGTTGCATCTGGCTTCAGCGCACAGGCACAAGGAGATAGTACAATTGGTAAAAGAAATTTGGCGCATAGTAGTGTCAATTTTGTTGAGATCTTTTATTTGATTGGATAACGAATAAAACTTGGATTGCGAACAGTTGCTTAGGAATCGCGCCGACGTAAATGTCACAAACGAACACGGGAACACCGCTCTGCACTACGCATGTTTCTGGGGAGACCAGGCGATTGGAGAGGAACTGGTGACGGCCGGTGCTCTCGTGTCCATTGCTAACAAAGACGGCGACACTCCTCTTGATAAAGCCAGAGGTGTTGTGGCCAAGAGATTGCACGGTATGCAAAACAATGTGTGTCATGAGTTAACAGTTTTTGCGCTTACACAAATGTAATGTGTTTCTTGCTTTATTCAGATTTGGCGGTGGAATATGGGCAAGATTTGAAGAAGATCCAGTTTAAAGATCAGAGCTGGTTGGGTTTGAAGACCAGGAGCCGTGAGTATTTCTTGAAATTTTTGAAAAGAATGACAATAAATGTTTAATGTTACATGCTATATTTTTTTAAATTATTGTTTGCCAGGAGATGCCACTCTTTCAAGACACAAAGGAATCAGCATGGCGGATTTGTCGTTGCACACGCATATCGCGACCACACCGAGCGGTGAAACCTGGCGGGGACGATGGCAGAACAACGATATCGTCGCCAAGATCCTGAACATTCGCGAGTGTACCGCGCGCATTTGCAGAGACTTCAACGAGGAGTTTCCAAAGCTGAGAATCTTCTCGCATCCCAACATTCTGCCGGTACTCGGCTGTGTGAACCAGCCGCCGCAGTTGGCCACCGTTTCGCAGTACATGGGGCGCGGCAGTTTGCACCGACTTCTACACGGCGGAACGGGCGTCGTGGTGGACACCGCGCGTGCTCTTCGACTGGCTCTCGACGTCGCCAGGGGGATGGCGTTCCTTCACAGTTTGGACCGGCAGAACAGATGCAGATTTAATTTGAACAGCAAGCACATAATGGTGAGTTCTCGGCAAAATCAGTGTCTGAACATAAGAGATGTGCAAAATGTTCCTATTTGTTCTGACGTGTGTTGCGTTTCAGATCGACGAAGATCTAACAGCTCGTGTGAACATGGCGGACGCGAAATTCTCCTTCCAAGAAGTCGGGAGGATTTACGAACCGGCGTGGATGTCGCCTGAAGCTCTGAGCAAACGTCCGGCCGACATCAATCACGAAGCCAGCGACATGTGGAGCTTCGCCGTTCTCTTGTGGGAGTTGGCGACTAGGGAAGTGCCATTTGCAGATCTGTCGCCCATGGAGTGTGGCATGAAGGTGCGAATTGTAGTATTTTAAATGTTACCGAGAAGAAAAACGATTGAATTTATTTAACTCGATATTTTATCTTGTTTAATTCGAGCGTTGAACTGAAAGTTGCTTGTATTTCTCAGATTGCGCTGGAGGATTTACGCGTGAGCATTCCGCCGGGCATTTCGCCGCACCTCGCGAAGCTCATTCGGATTTGCATGAACGAGGATCCGGGAAAACGACCGTCTTTCGAGATGGTTGTGCCGATTCTCGATAAGATGAAGCGCTGAAACGCGCCCGACGTTTCTTGTGATCACTATTGGTCACAGTATAATTAGAAGAAACAATGAAACGTATGTTTTAAAGAATTATTAGATCACAAGAAGTGCCTAACAAATTTCTATATATTTATTATCTCAAGTAATTATGAAAATCAACGGTAGAATATTTTTATATCTATATATATATAGATTATGTGTTCTATAGATACATATAACAAATACTGCCGATAAAATGTTATAACTTAGGTTTTAAAAGAAATTAATTCCTTTAGTTATTGTTATATATTTAATATAAATATGTTTCACGAAAAATATATATTTATATATACATATATAATCTCTACGTAAGATTTTAAATATGTAAGTATTTATAGAGCATAAATTTAACGCAGTTGCTGGAACTTTTTAATAGAAGAACAGAGTATGTAGTAGCGCTATTTACACACAAAACTCTGTAAAACATATTTTTTAAATAAAACTCTTTGACAGTTTATTTTCTTTGTATCAAAAACGTATTTGTGAATGTGTATACGGGGTGTCCTTATTGATGTTCTTGAGAATCTGATGAACAGCAGATTTCTTAAGTCATTTTGAGACAAATCTTGAGGGCTACATGTTAACAGAGTGTTGAATCAAAAGCATTCAAAGTTACATCAGATCACCTAAAAGTGTGCGACATACAGGCGCAGTTTGGCACACGTGATCGGTTCCGTTGGTTATGTCAGAGACAGGTGTCCACTGGGAATCTGAAAATGGCCACGATACACAAACTCATCCGGTTAACGCAAAGACTACCGCTGGTGAATAAAAGCTACTACGAGAATGGAAACTTACGTTCGTATTGCACAATAGTGCAGCAACCACCGAAGACGCGTAATTTGCTGAGGATCGGTTTGCTCGGGGCTGCTGTCGGCGTTATCGCGGGTACAGGTTATGCGTACTATCAGATCAGCAAGGCTCGCAAAAATATCTCATTGGAAGGAACGCAGGCGGAGAGCGTGGTGCTGAAACACAAACCGGCCTTTACGCCGTCCCGAAAGGTATCTCGAATCACGTTTCGGATCTTCACGTCTGCTGGCAAAAAAAACTACATCTTTTTGTTTTTCAGGTTGTGTATCCGGTGGACTCAACTGGTTTGAAACTTACGTTATTTCAGTATCAAACGTGTCCTTTTTGTTGTAAAGTAAGTAAACCTGCGCTTACAAATTGTTTTGCACATCAGGATAATGTAACAAAAATTTCAGGTCAGAGTGTTTTTGGATTACTACGGGATATCTTATGACGTTGTGGAAGTGGATCCGGTACTTCGTAAGGAGATTGGATGGTCCTCTTACAGAAAGGTTCCAATTCTGTTGACAAAAGTGGAGGGAGGCTATCAGCCCTTGAACGACAGCACCATGATAATTTCCCTTCTCGCGTCCCATCTGCACGACACTGATCAGACAATTGAGGACTTAACCAACTACTATCCGAGCATAGGAATGCTAGACGAGAATGGCAAATTCAGATATGAAATTATCAATAAGTATTTCCTCATGTTCAACAGAAATCTTCCCAAGGACAGAACAATGAACGAAATAACGTATGTGTAACTCTGATCTTCGGCGCGCACACGATCTTGCATTGTCGTCTTATTTGTTTCCATTGTTTCCAGTGAGGAACGCACTTGGAGGAAATGGGCGGATGAGGTTTACGTTCACACACTTTCGCCAAACGTATATAGGACGCTCGACGAGGCGTACAGAACCTTCAATTGGTTTTCGGAGGTAAGCGGATGTGTAGCAGAAACCATGACACGAGCAATGGTACTTACTTACGATTGAACAATTGTTTGGCCAGGTCGGCAAATGGGAGGAATATTTCCCAACGTGGGAGCGAATGTTGATAGTGAACGTGGGCGCGATTGCGATGTGGCTGATAGCAAAGAGACTCAAGCAGAGGCACCGTTTAAAGGACGACGTTCGACAAACGTTGTACGACGAGACGAATTACTGGTTGCGCGCCATCAACTCGCGCGGCGCCACGTTCATGGGCGGCACCAAGCCCAACTTGTCCGATCTCGCGGTGTACGGCATTCTGAAGAGCATCGAGGGCTGCGACGCTTTCCAGGATTTGCTAGCTAAGACCAAAATCGGCGACTGGTACAACGCTATGAAGGAACAAGTCGACTCACATTCTGGCAGCGCGAAGTTGAGTAGATAATACATTAATTATTGTACTTTATTATAGTATTATATTGTATTTTATTGTATAGAGCGCACTCACTTAAGAAATAAATACATACGTAAGTACACATGCTTTGCTAGTTGTTTCTGTATTTAGAACCTGATAAAACGCAATTCGCGCCTGTGTTAAACCGCGCAAGGCAGCTGACGGAACATCAGTCGAAAGCCTTTGTTTTGGGCCTCTTGCATCTCGTCGCTGTTCGTAACTACATAAAGTACAAACGGCTTCAGGTCCGCTGGAAGTTCGATATGTTTAAAATTTACTTGAATATATTTAAATATCTTGTAAAAATAAAACATTTATGTTAGGTAAAATAGCACAGTTGTCTCGCAACTAAGCTAAACTTTGTTAAACGAATTTTGTGACATTTTCAATTTGTTTCTGAAACGTAGAATCGCCTTGTTTTCGGTCGCGTACCATTCACTACGGAACACCCTAAATACTCACATGTTTTAGTTACGAATCCGTTGCCGCAAAACCTGTCCGAATTAACGAGAACGCCGTCTTCACGGGGATCGGGTACGATCACGAAATCGGTCGTGCAGTCGTCGCCTGATAGCGCGACCAGAGACGTGCCTATCACATCTGGATCAAAAGATCCCGTGTCCCCGGAAACGGAGAAAGAGAGGGTGTCCACCTGCGACCATTCGATACTGCAGTATCCCAGAGCCATTCGAACGCACACGCCGTAACGATTGTTCACCATTTGTCGCGTTCCGATTTGAGGGGCTGAAAAAACGCGATTCCTCGTCAAAACAAAACGCGTTTGTTCGCGCGTTTCGTTGCGTTCGAATCAAGGCGTACCTCGCACATTTTCCGCCGTGCCGAAGTTGAAACTCATCACGGTGCCGGATACGGTCTTGTAATATTGCAAACATCCGTTAGGTGCTGAAAAGAAAAAACTTCGCGAGAGTTTCTCGAGATGACAATGACAATCCGTCGCTTACCCCGGCACAAGGAATCGCACTCTATTTGCCGAATTCTTATGTTCCAACGTCGATCGAACGCGTAATCCGCGTTAGTATCGACGGATATCGTGATCGGTGCTGCCCCATTGAAGTCAACGTACACTGAAATGAATTTTTTTAAATCTAGCTTATTTCATAAATGTGACAAAAATAATTTCCTGTTTTTTTTGCGTCACAACAACAAGGCTGCTCAGCAAATGCATGGAGTATCTCAATTCAATCTTGTCTTTACCGTGCTGATTCGTATTTTCTCCGCATATCCTCGGCACCATGGACGAGCCTCCCGTCACCATAAACACGTCCAAGTCGCAGAATCCGGTTGCATTGGGTTGGGCCCAAGTAGCTTCCAAAAAGTCCAACCGCAGCTGTAAGTATGAAAGAGGTAAAGACACCCGCGTGACACTCGCGTTTTTTTTATGCAAGTCGCGTGCGCCAATACCTGGCACACTTTAGAATTACAGCGTTGCACCGTAATCGCACATCGTTCCCCCCCTCGATAAGTGATGGGATAATTTGGGCTCACGAAGTACGTGTTGTTTATGTTGGTGGTGGAGCCGCAAGATTTTTGAACTGTAAAAATAATTGCGTTTACCATTTTATGATTGATCAGTTTTTTTTTTTTTCTGCTCAACTCACACACGCAGCAAGTGCCTAATCCGTTAGCGCACGATCCCGAGGGATTCCCTCCGTAATTGATGCACTCCCTTCGCGTGAAACACGTTCCGTTGAGCTGATCGGTGCTTGACAAGCACTCGGAGTTGGCGAAACGCACGACACTGAACAGCGGGAAAACTGAACAAAATTATTTAAAAAATTTCCTTGAATGATACAAAACAAAACAAAAATCGCACACGCACACCAAACAGCTTACATCTTCCTTGCTTGTAACCTTCGTCGCTGGTTGTAGAATCAAATGATGGAGTCTCCAGAGCAGCATCGTTACTCACGGATTGGTCCCAATTGATTTGAGCGTTTGTAATTGACACGGGAATAAGACAAATGGCCAACAACGCACTGATCATGTCTGGAGCTGACAGGATCGATTGACCTGACCGAAGAATTATGCTCTGGTTCTCGGGAGAGACCGTAACGGCAACATGTATGCTCAAACGATCAGAGCAATTAGCAAGTGGCCGAAACCTCGGGTTCACTGTACACTCGTTTAACTGTACAATATTTTACGTACGGAAGTATTCGCAGTACTGTGTTTAAATATTGCAACAATAACGGGGAGTTTATCGCGTGTGAGTGAAGGATGTGACACAACAGTAAAAAAAAAAATTGTATTCTCATCAGCTGTACAAAATCGTTTTTTTTCTCAAAGAGCTTAATAAACTTTTGATAAATACTCACATCCGATCTAAACATCTGATAAATATTCACTCCTTATCTACAACAAATCTCTTATCTAACACTAACACTCTGATCTTATCTTAACCCACAGTCACGTTCGGCGTTCGACAGAACGGACAATGTCCTTGTCGCAATAACGCGAGTTCGTAGTCGTCTGAGTGAAACAACTGAAATGCACAAAATCAGGTTGAAAGGGATTTCATCCTGTTTGAATGTAGCGTTTTGCAAAAGAAAAAAAACAGACTCACCTTCAAACAGCACTTGCACAAGCTGATCTGGAGGTCTGGTAACAAATTTCTGAAATACCTGGTCTTGAAGGGTTTGGGCCACTTGATAATTATTACCGTGGACGGATCCATGCTTCTCAACACTCCTCTTCCCACGGTTATTGTAGAATTGTTGGATTTCTCCTGCGGGAAACGTACCGTTTATCTCTTCGCGGATAAAGTGCTTCGCGCCATCGTTATGCATCGGCAATTTATACCTCGTATCTCATTAGACGAGCGGTGAAAAGATCGGTTTCGTTGGAAGTCACGGTAAACTGGTCGGTTACGTCAAGATCGTCCGAACTGGGCAACGGTTCCTCTATCAGTTTCTCCGCCTCCTCGTCCGTGATGTTGTCCTCCAATTCGAATTCAACTAGCGGCAGGATTTCTATAATTCAGTTTGATATAAAGATCGCATCTTATACAGAAGTTGTAGAGATATTGAAACTCTTAGAAGAAACCCTGAAATTTCGTGTAATCTAATGTGTTGCTTACCGAACATGACGAAGGAATGTTGGAACTTCAGTCCGCACTGCGAGCAATTGCTGCCCGAGACGTTGTTCGTCGGCAATAGCGGATTGAACGTGGAGCATTTGTAGCACAAAGGTAACAGTTCCTCCGGATCGCGGTACGGATAAGATCGGGCCGCCAGAGTGGACGTTTCCACCTGCGCCAGAAGATGCGCGGGAATCTTCATCGCGCGCAACTGGTCCAACAGTTGCATGACCAGTTTATTGGCTCCCAATATCCGCGCTTGTTTCACCAAACTGTACATTATCGTCAGTTTTGAAACACCATTCAGCCGGACATTTTGCGTCTTCATGAGCAGATATCTCGAAATGTTGAACAACGCTTCCGGCATCAGAGATGTGAAAGGTTCCTCCTGAGAAGCAAAGCAACTTTATGAAGAAGGAAATGGAAGTGTCGTACGCGACGCAAAGTTGTCGCGTAAACACGAGATGTACGCGATTATACCAGATATTTGTGCACTTCGTGGTACGCGTAATAGATGTCAGCTTTGTCGGAGTAATTGAGGAACATCGCTTTTATCTCGTCCACGCTCTTCGGCAGGTCCAGACTCAACTGCGACAACAGCCAATAGAAGTAAGAAGCGTCGCGAAACCTCTTCTCCGTCACGGCGTTGTTGGCTAACATCGTGAGCACGAGTATAGATTCTTCCGGTTGTCCGGCCATCTGAAACGCTGGCGAGGAAAAAAAAGATAAAACATCTCGAAACATGCGATAATGACAAATCCTTCCGTACCTTCCTGAGCTTCGGAGAATCGCCCGGTTTCCGCCAGCCATCGCGCATACGGTCCGTATATTCGCGACCTCAGTTTCGGGTTTCTTTCCGCGAGTTCGAAAGCCTCGGGCCACGCTTGCGCGTCCACAAGCACGTCAGCGACGTCAGGATCGTCCCCTAGTCTGCTGAAAATCTCCGCTGCGCCGTGCGAGGCGCCCAGTTGCTTGAGTTTCTTAGCGATCATGGACAAATTGTCCCTGTCCGCTTTGTCCAACTGCCTGCCCACTTTGATCAGCATGTCGATCCAACCGTATTCGGCAATAATACTGATGGCGCGATCAACGTCTCCCGCGGAAAGAAACATCTCGGCCGCAGCGCGCGGTTCGCCCAAACTCTTCGCCCATTCCGCTCTTCGTCGCAGCAATACTGTTCGATCCTAAAGATCGAGTACATTTTTAATTGCTGAGTTTTATTCATATTATTTATCAAAATCGCTTGAGAAACATCAATTTTTTTACAAACGTACCTGTGTATTACCTGTGGTTATGAATTCTTGCGCTATGTCGAACATGCGTAGGTCGGAGTACATGTCCAGGGCGTACTGCTGCAAGCCAGCTTTTTGATAAAGTTTCGCCGCCTCGCGGAACTTGCCCATGGCGGCCGCGGCAGTGGCCATGCAGGCCTCTCGTCCCCATTCGCCCGACTTCAATTTCTCCTCGACTTCGGACACGATTTCTATGTATCGCAGATTCTTCACCCGCGCGAAGCACGAGTAGGCGATGTTCAATTCCAAATTGTCCAAGCACATCGTTCCCAGAGAGAGCCAGTCCGACTCGGCTACGCCTAAACACGCGATTTCGTAAGCGTGATTGTACAATCCGATGTCCAGATATTGATACATCGACAACGACAGCGGAACCTGCAAATATCAACGTGTATAATAACAGCATGTGCGTTGTTCTTGATTATTTTTTCCTTATCCCAGCTTACCTCCAGCGTAATGATGGACGAACCGTTCAGGCAGTAAAGTTTGGAGCCGTTGTGGCCCACGACGAAACCGGAGAACTTCTGCCTGTACTCCGCAAAATTCGCAACCTTTATCGCGAGGTAGTTGTTGCCCGCGAAGCACATGATATCCTCGAACGCGGTATTGAACGCCACGCTGTTCACATCTTGGAACTCCTGCAACTTCTCGCCGGTGCACAAATCGAACACGGACAACACACCGGCCTCGCTGACCACCGCCATTTTCTCCTTCATTGAACTGACGTCCAAGCATCTCACGGCGTCCTCGATTTTGGTGACGTGTGCGGGAAACGGATTGTCCAGGTAGATCTTCATCACGTGACCGCTTTTCAAACCTGTTTGCAGAATCTCTGTTGTCAATATTATTCGTTTTCGCGATGAACTGATCATAGAAACTGCTCGAAGCTTCTTACCAGCTATTAGACACTCTTGCCCAGCTGGTCCCCCAGCTACTTTGATGTAAGTGATGAGCTCGTCGAGGATCCACTCGCGCTCTATTATCCCAGCAAACGAGAGACTTCGCAGACGTCTTTCCAGACACAAAATCAAATGATTCGACGTGACGACCAACAGGTTGCAATTCAACGTCTGATTGAGTTTGTCGCGTATTCTGTAGTGCATCCCGTCGCTCGTGCCAGACGGCTCGTAAATAATCACGCGCTCCGGCAACTGCACGGCCAGTCTGTTCCGATACACAGCGATTCGACATACCTGAAGTGTTATTTCACAGTAATGCGACACTCTCGGTGCTTGCAGAGAGAAATACCGTGCCAATGTGGTACTCACCAAGTCCTTACATTTGATACGAACTTTCTGATTGGTGATCAGATGTTGTATTATCACGTCGGTCATGTTCTCTCTGTAAGCGTATCTGTCTCCGTACAAACCGTGCACGACGTTCCACGAGAGTTGCAAATACGTTATCGTGCCGTCTTGGGAACCAAGTGCCTGAAACGTAATGTAGCGAGTTATCGCGAAGACGGATGTCCCCAACAACGCGTTATCGTCGACAACTTACGACATGCGAAGCGGTCGGATGAACGGCACAGCTCCACACCCACGACGAGGAGGTGTTGCCCACATTAACCAGCTGTATCCCATCGTGAGTCATCAGCAGGCACTGCTTGTTGCTACCGCAAACGAGAAGATACTGTCCTTCCGGAAAATGAGTGACTTTTAACGGTATGAAGTTGAACGTCCTCTCTCTTCGGACAGCTTCTCCTCCCGTGTTGTAAAACGAGATGATTCCATTCCATTCGGCGATACAGAGAATGTCCATGCCCTCATCTCTAAATGGATAATTGACATAAATTGCATACGTGTTCCGATTCGTTTCTACCTATGAAACTGAATAGATTTTATACCGTAAAGGATTCCATGACAAACTCCATATTGGTATTCCAGGCTGCCGTTCAATGCGTATCTTCTCCTCACCATTCTAAAAACACATAAATTATTTTTGTAATTAATTTTTGTTACATACGTACAATACGTATTTATAGAAGGATGTAATGTGTACTTTATTTCTTATGGACACATATCCAGTTGCAAGACCAAGTGCTAAATATTGTCCGTCTTTTGTCCATGCGCAGCAATTGACTCTTCCTCCGGACTTGTGCTTCTGCACAGCTTTCTGTTCCGCGGACCAAAAGGCAATGTCCGATAGTGAACAGCTGAGAAGCTGATGCGAGACAGGATTGAATTGCATACACTGTACAGCCTCATTGTGTCTAAAAAAACAAATGTAGTGTATTTAAAAATATTTTTAAAAACTTTACACAATCAAAACTCTTTGTATTTTGATTAAACATGTACATGTATATTTATAGTGCGTGTACAAACTTACGAATATTTCAATATTCCTTCCAACTTGGAAGTCCAGATAATGACGCTTTTGTCTGCACCGCCAGACGCAAATTTCTTACCATCCTTTGCATAACACACGCAATAAACTGTATCCTTGTGGCCTATAAAGCAATTAAACAAAAGAATTGTTTTGAGAAATAAAAACATATTTCATTACTCATTCAAGTCTTTTTTTTTTAAATTAATTACCTTTTAAGGGTTGAATTAAAGCACCATCGTTGGTCTCATACACGAGAACTTGCTGACCAGATGCAACAACCAATTGTGTACCGTCTGGATTAAAGCAAAGGTCATATATACTGAAATAATATAAATAATATAAATAATATGTAATCAAATATGTATATATTAAAAAATTTAGCGTTTTAGAACGTGTAATTAAATCCTTTTTGATTTTTGCTTCTCAAGAACTCGGCAGAGCATAAATTCAAAAATCGCAGCGCATCGTGTGCTTGCGCAAATCACATTATTTAAAAATCGTTCGAACAAAACAATCGAAATCCAAGCTTTACCATTGATCCAGTTTCTCTTGCACCTTGTCGACCCATGCTGGATGCGCTCTCATTGCGACACATTCAGTGCTGATCGTTCAATGTTGAATTACAATGTGCGGCAACGTATATAATCGTTTTTGTATGACATACAATTGTTTGGATGTCATCGGTTGTCACACGGTTACCACGGAAACGGGCACCCATGGAGGGGAAAAGATAACAGATGCGATAACGGGACGGAGTGTTAAGTCCATATCGGTGGAATTTCTCAAGTCATGTCTTTTCAAGTAATGTTTCTTGATTGGTCTGCATTTTTGATTGAGCTTGAGAAATCCATCCAATCAGATTGAGACCATGAGCTGGTTCGAATTCCCAAGTGCAGCAAGGATCTCAAGTGTAATCGAAAATAAATATATCTATATGTAAATAGGTTTTTAACATTCCACAGAGAGAAATGTTATTTGTAAATGTCGGTTATCCGGCCGATCAAAATTGATACTAACTGATTTTATCAAAGTGCAAACATTGGACTCGCGTTAGATTTCGTATGACTTTTTAGGACCTGACAAGTTTTTCAAATTTTAAGAAAGTTTTTGACATTGCAGCACTCGAAATTATCCCACAATTGTGGAAACTTATCACATCTCGATATAATGGTATCAATATTTTATTCTTAAATGCGTATACGTATTTTAGGGTATTGCGTTTCGAATGTTCTAAGCATATATGTTCGATTTTTTGAATTTTCAAGCATAACAATTGCATTCGACAGTCTCAATTAAGCAGTATGTACATTCAAGAAGAACTAACTTTAATGAAAAGCACAAAAGTCTTGGTTAGTTGGGTCGAGTCACCTGATAAAATTTATGTCACAAAGGTAAAACAAAGAACGTATTGTCATCATGAAATTTTGCATGTTTTGATTATATTAGGAACAAAGTCATGCTGCAGAAGTTTAAGTCATATTAAAGATGTCTATCGTTTTACATATTATTTTCCTACCACAGATAGGACCGCAAAGTGATCAACTAAAAAAACTGTTAAATGAGCTAAAAGAATATTATGAAGCTATTACCTTGTCAAAGAAAATTGAAGAGCCCACGCCAGGTTAGTCCGGATAATTTACATTTACTTTTTTTTTAGACTCTTGGCTATTGATTCCAACTACATTGATCGCGCTCAGCTGAGCTCAGCCCTTAGCAAGCACTTTGCCTGTGGCGTATATTTTTATATTTGCAACAGATCTAAAAGAGTAGGCCAATCGCAAAGAACAAGCACAAGTTGCTTACTAAGCGCTGAGTTCAGCTGAAAGCAGCTGTTAAATCATGTCAGAAGGACATTTTTGTAAAAAGCTAAGTTTGATATTGTGTAAGATCGTGTTATATCTCTCTACACTCTGTATAATTTTCTATATTTGAGCATAGGTTTACCATGTGCTGTAAGATTAGAAGATAATCTGTGGTATCGTGCCGAAATTGTTGAAGTAATCGAAAACGATAATTCCACAAAGAAAGTCAAAGTGTATTGCATAGACTTAGGTTGCATTATATCCCTGGACTTTCCATCTAAGCTGAATTCCATACAAGAGATTCCATATGCGTACACTCTACTGAATGCACAGGTTAATTGCTCAATCACAGTACAATTACTTAAACTTTCACAGCACTTTTCGGTTTAGTAATATTGAGATTTTAGTGGAATTTATCAATTACATCGATCGATTGGTTAACCTGATTACTGTGTAACCTCTTAATTTTCACAGCAATAAGACACAGTCATAGTTTTTCATGTTTGTTTTTGTTTTGATTCAGGCCATAAAGATATCGTTGATGTACGTTACTCCTACAGAAACTGAAAAGTGGTCTACTCAAGCGTTTCTTATATTAAGAAATGCACTTCTTACAAAAATCGTTTCAGTAGTTCCTAAAATAAAAAAACGCAACGGACATTACTTGGGTTGCATCGTGCTTAGTGATCAAATAGATGCCAGCAAATTATTAAAAAGCTCAGGCTGTGCCAAAGAGTATATGCAAAATTTGAAAAATAATCAACACAAAAGACCATATCTGAGACAACATAAGACAAAATATAACAAAAAGTAAGTATCACACAGAATTATATTGGACCTATTTAGACTTCTCATTTGCAAAATATTTAGCTCGATAGAATCATTGTTTTTATTTTTTTTAATGCAGATACGAATACCAAAAGGGAATACTAGAAATAAACTTGGATAATGAAAATAAACTAAAGGACAAAAGTGAAAGTATTACATCCGATAATTTGTGCGACTATAGTTATTGTAATACCGTAGACATTACAATGGACAGCTTGTCAAGCAGCACCTGTGTTCAGAATAAAAACAAACATCCTTTTATGGTAGAGGTGTTCGTACACGAGTGGGAAACTCCGGATTCCATTTACGTTTCTCAAACGTCTCGCGAAGATTCAGTGAGGAAACTGATATGGGCGATACAAAAATTCTATAACAAATATCACTCCGAACCGAGAGACAATTGGAACGTTGGTGACACGTGTATTGTTTATTCTGCCAAGGACAAGTCGTACTTTCGTGCCAAAATTTTAAATATAAAATCTCCGAAGGAAGTGTATGTTCAATTTTACGACAAAGCTTTCAAGGAGACAGTAACGCTGAAAGACATACAAGTTTTGCATCCGACATTCGCGAAGGAAGCAGCGTATTGCTTCAAAGTGAAACTGGCCGGTATCTTGCCGTGCGGCGACAAACCCAATTGGTGGCCGTCGTTGACAATTACAGAGTTCCATAAAGTGATGCGAGAAAATAATCGGCGAAAATTTTATATTACCAAGCCGGTAAGAGAGAAAATTTCAATTTTATTTTAATATTTTTATTTTCTACCGAATATCCATCCGGGCTCATAAGCGTGAGCTCGTTACTGGTTTGCTTCTGCACATTTAAAGTGTATAAATTGTATATGCATGTTAAGATTCAAGAAGAAACTTGCAATGGCGCGATACCTGTCGAACTATGGGTGCGACAGGTCGTAACGCCGGGACCGTTTGAGCCGGACGTAATACAGATTAATTCTGTCAACAGAATGTTAGTGGACAAAGGCGTCGTTTTACCTATTAGAGAGTAAGTTAAACCACAATTCGAGCATTTTATATTTTAGAGTTTGCGCGAATATATGAAGCATCACAATTCGCAATGGTTCTTAAAATGTTTATTAAATTTTTAAGCTATTTCGCGAAAGCCGATGCAACCCTCGCCACCGAGCTCGAAAAACATTTGAAAGACAATCATCAGCTTGTGTTGAGCAAAGAAGAAGCTAAGTGGTTCAATAATTTCCTTCTTTCTCACGCAAAGAGAGATGAGGCTGTAGAGTCGGAGATAAGTGATGACGATAAGATGTGCAATAATCTTAGTATTGACGCTTTAACCGATTCTTTAATCGCTAATTGTACAATCAAAGATTGGGCGGAGATCAGGAATGCAGCCATCACTTCTTGGTTGCCACCGACTACAATAGAAGAAGATGAATTCTACGCTATACCATCTTACGTGGATCAACAATGCGCCATATATTTATATCCCCAGCATGGTACGTATTTTATGAGATTTTCGCAACAATAATTTCATATTGAAATACATGTACTAAACTGCGCTATACGCTTTATCTTTACGTTTGTGTTTTGTTCTTGGCAGCCACTAAACAATTGCAGTTCATACAAAAAGAGCTGAGAAATCATTATAAAAAAGTTAATAAAGTAAATACAACACAGTGGAAGGTGGGGGACATATGTATCGCCCGATATCACCTTGATAACCAATGGTATCGAGGTGTAATTGTGAAAAATTTGGAAAACAAGTTAATGGTAAGACTTGATAATCCTTGTTTTTTTAGCGGCTTTAAAGAAATAGCTTTTTTTCATGTAAATTCGCACATTGTAATTATTTTTTTGCCGTTTTATGTGTGATTTTAGGTTCAGTATGTCGATTACGGGAATATAGAAGAATGCGATCTAGAGGATGTGACGGATAATTTTTTTTTTTTTTTTTTTTTTTTTTTTTTTTTTTTTTTATCTAATATAACAATGTTGGCATATTTATTCCTTGTCTGTCCGCGATCATCTCACAATTGTTGATTTTGTTAATAATCTTGTAAATTGTTTGTGCGGATAACAACAGACCACGTCGAACGGTAGATGGAGGACATGTGACTTGGACCAGATACATGCGCTTCTAGTCGACCGTGTGTGCAAAGTGACCGTGTTACGGCGATTACAGACGCATTTAGTTGTAAGTCGTCTTTATATCAGACAATACAACTTGCAAATCTTAATCTTCACGTCCGAATTTCCGAGCGCATAACGAGATTTGTACTTGTGTTTGCAGATATCGATAACTTTACTCGAACCCAAGATCTGCAATTTCTCATCGTTTATAGTACAATACTACAACATGCGCGCTGTTATCGAAAAATTTGACTGGAGCAGTTCGGAGGTTTTGGATAACGTAACGATCAACGATTACATATCTGTTGCCAAGAATGATTCTGCGATTACCGTTCGGACGGGTTCACCGTTAAGAGACGAAGAAGAGACAGAAGAACTTGATACTTCCAAGAAGAATTCATCGGGAACGTGCGTGGAGGATATATCGAATGAGATTGTGATCAGTGGCAATTTAGAATCGTCGAAGCTCCAATTGATCGAATCCATCGACGCTAAAGAATCCGATTTCGAAATAGCGTCGATAGATTTCCACACATTAGATTTGGGTAACAGAAATCTGATCTGTTCAACGCCACAAGAAGTGATAGAAGACGTCTTTGATATGTACAATTATTTGATCATCCCGCAGAAAACAAAGTACATCGAATTGAAATTCACTTTTAATTTAAACCCCACCACCCCGATGGCACAAGTAGCGGCAAATAATAACGACATGTTTTCTAAAGTGAGCACATATGAGTTTACTTGTTATTAATTTGCATACATACACAAATTGTTATTGATTTTTAATTTACGTACTTCTTTCCAGAAATTAAACAAAACTTATTTACAATACAAAGCCATGATGTCTGAGTTGCAGGCCTGTGCGAGTTCTCAACCATTACTCCAGTGTTTTGATAAGAGTAAGTTGTGATTTATAACAAATATACATTACACACACACGCGAGATAGATTTAATTGAGTTTCAAAACTGATCTAATTGTGAAGTGATTGAAAAATTGTTGACAAAACGTGTTCTTCAACTTTTACCTCCGTGATCACGTGCATGGAATTGATCGTAATTTTCGTGTAACATTTGTTTTCTCAGGCACTCCATGCGTGGCAACGTTCTCTGACGACAAGTGGTACCGATGCGCGATCTTAGATTGCGAGAAAGAAGAAGATACTCAGTATTTAAACGTAAACTTGTATTACATCGATTTCGGTAACACCTCCCAGATACAAGTGAACTTACTGTCCACGTGAGTACGATGTAAAATTTTTTATATATTAAATCTTGCTATATATTATTCTGATGATACGATGCAAGAGAGTTTTGAAAGAATCGCGTTAAGAATACGCAAGAACGTTTTGTGTTTCCAGAACCGACGGCTTACGCGTGTCGAAAGACGAATGGCTGAAGTTGCCCGCTATGTGTGTCACGTGCAAATTGTGGCAAATGGAGTTTCTCGGTGATGATACCACAGTATTAGCAGCCAAGTTAGACGAAGTGTACAAGGACAAAGTAGCTGTAGCGGAAATTAAAGTGAGAGTTCTCTCTTTTCTCCAAGATTTTATTTCAATTTTAAATATTTGGCTCGAGAATACGCAAATTAATTTTAATTTATTACAGGAGAACAATAGTGCTAACAACGAGCTGGTAATTCATGCGTACAAGGACGCAACGTGCAAGGAACTTTTCTTTGCCGAGCTGATAGAAGAGGGGCTCTATCGGTTCAACAATCCCGAGATCGATGACGAAACCAAAACCGAAATATCCGAAGCCTCTATCGACGAAGCTTATTGAAGATATTTTTTGAAACGATATTAGAAGATAAGTGAATGAAAACAAGAATACATATTTTTTGAGGCTTTATTTGTGATTGTACGTGATACATGGCTGTGAATTTTTAAGAACACGTTTCTTATATCAAAATCTGCTTGAAGTTTCCGGCTTGACGCTTATCAGCGTTGAGTGCTCTTCGCAATTTGTTCCTTCAACACTAGAATACTTTGTCTTTGCTCAGGTGGTAGCATTGCAATCTGCTCGTCCGATAATTGCAAGACTTGCATTATTAAAGCGGCCTAGAAAAAAAGGAAAACATTTAGTTACCATTACCAGTAGAATAGTTTTGCGTTTCTTTTCACTTGATCGTGCCTTAATCATTTTTTCAAAGTCCGATGTCATGTACTTGCGATAGATGTACAAAGAAAAACAAGCAACGCGTAAAACCTCAGAAAGTATTCTAAAACAGTATTCTAGATACAAAATAATCACGACTGAAAATACTCTCGCTTACTAACATGTATACGTATAATCTCATGAAAATGCATTTATAAAGTTGCATTTATTCAGTGTATGTAAATCTTCATGTGTAAATTTCTTTTATAGTTTTATACGATCATATATGAAGTTGTTTGACGAAAGTTTTGTTTTTTTATATTGGACATTATTGCACTTTTTGCTGCGAACGCAATCGTCGCACAACCATGCCGATGATTTTTTTGGTCAAATCCGCGATTTGAGTGTACGCATACAAGTGCACTGAAATACAGAATCGACTGTACTTAATTTATTGATAACAAAGCTGAGTTTTCACCGAAATTTCTCGGTGAACAAATAAATAATTGTCCATTTTCCTCGCCGCAGCGAAAACAAAACATCAGACAATCCATATACATATTTAGCTAAAATTGCTGTATAACGCAATGTTTATTGCGTTGTTTTTTGTATTTTGTTGTATAAAATAATGAAGTAGAGATGTGCATCCAATCCATTATTTTATTTGTCACATGTGATCTCTACTTCTTGAGCATTGAATAAAGTTTGCATTATGTAATCTTATCGGTAGTTTTTGCTATGACGTACGTACCTTTTCCTGATCGGATGCACCGCTGGGTATGTTTCCTGCCGGAGACATTCCGGCCATGAGTCTCGTAGTCGCGGAAGTTGTGGATTGTGCGAGCGCTGCCGAGGATCCGGTTGTACTGCTGGTTACGCTTGGGGTTGTCACAGCTGGCGCGGCAACCGGTCTCGGAACAGTTGCTACCAAGGCTGGAACCGCTAATTAGAAATTTCACCAAGAGATTAAATCAAACAAAAACGTATGTGTGTAGCCGTTACTTCTTTAATCACGAAAGAGATGCAGCACAGCTCTAAAATCGAACGTTAAATGATACAGAAAGATATATAAAAAAAAAAAAAAAAAAAACGTACGATTTACTTTGGTCCTAGGATCTGCTGGCATCCTTGGATCTCTGGGGTCTCGCGGATCTCTGCCGAATCTATCGGTTCTTGGATCACGACAGAAGCTGAAAGTAACACAAACTTATTATAAGAATGAGATAATCTGATAATTAGATATTAAAAAGCTACTTGAGACTGATTATAAGACCTCTCAATTCCTTCCACAGGAAGAATGCTGCAAAAAAGAGCACCTCTTTCAATTTATACGCAATTGACAAATTGTGGTTTTAGAAAAAAAACAAATTGTGTGTATTTACTTGTCCGCGGCAACGTTGAATGTACCAGGTCCTCTGGGGTCTGTGGTGACCGATATGACCGGTGAAGTCGTAACCGAAGTAGGTTGTGTCTGCAGAGATCCTCTCAAATCTTGATCTAGCCTAGCCAAACGTGGGTCTATTGGTCTGTCCAATCGAAGATCCACATCTTGACCTGCTGAATATCGCGAATAAAAATCTTTCTCGTCTATTTTCTGCACTACAGTTGCAAGTTTTATCAGTTACATACAATATAAAAATTCAACAAGATAGTTTAGCAAAATCTCGCTGTAAAATCAGAAGAATTGTATGAAAATAATTTTGATATATATAAACATCTCAAAATCATATATGTAATATACAATTTTTAATGACTGAATAATAATTAACACTGAGACAAGATATACCGGCAAAGATTGGTGGAACACTTGTTGGCACTGGTCGTGCAGGTGCCCATGGTTCTTCAATTCGCGGCTGGACTTGTTGGAGAGGTTTGTCTGATGGTGTCAACACACTTGGAATAGGATTAGCTTTGTGCAACATATTGACTGCTGTATGAGTGTCCACTATTCTCATGACCACCTGTGCCTGGAGTAGAGCATATGCTAGCTGAGGATTTTGAAGAAGCATTTGACGCGCCTCATTTGGATTGTTTTGCACACAAAGCTTCATCTGTTTCATCAGCTCAAACATCTGCTCTGGTGGTAGAGATGCCACAGCTTTGCTTATTGCCTCTGGTGCCTTGTCTGACTGAACAGCCTCTCCGTACGGATTCTCGGTATTCTGTCCCTGTAACAGACTCTGCATCTCCATTCGACTCTTCTCTGTGCACGCATTGTCCACACGTAATGTTCTACCGCCGATTTCGTATCCATTTAAATTTCTCATAGCACTCAAGGCAGTTTCTTGGTCCTTATATTCGCAAAAACCATATCCCTTGGGCTTGCCAGTCTCACGATCAAAGACCAACCTATTCGCACGTGGTGAAGAGTAACATAGCAAGCATTTAACATAACCTTCATGATAACAAACTATGTAAACAATATTTGATTAAATACACAAAACATATGACAGTACTCACTTGAAAGAGAGAACCGGTCCCACTTCGCTGAAGATATCCTTCAGATTCTCCTCCGTGGCTTCGTACGGGATATTCCCGACTAACGTGAAACATTGTGAGTTCAGTAACCCTGACAGTAAAATACAAAATATGTCACGCAACTCGTGCGCGTATAAAAATTCACTCACCGAAAACACTCCGCATGGACTTGTCCATTAGCGATTGATCCGAAATAGTTGAATTGCTCATTTTTGCGATTTGTTTTTGTTTTTCCCCGTCACGCTAAAACGTTCGATTTACCTTTCCAATATTTTGTATATATTACCGTATGAAATTCTATGATCGAATGTTTTGAATAGACGTCATGTGACAACGAAGCACAACGAAGATTTGATTGGCTGCGGGATAGGATATTTTTTCTAGGAATATTTGACAAGTTTTGCCAGGCGCTGTTTTACCGCGCACGAATCGCGCCAACCTTCGCAGAGAGCAATGACCGCTTTTGGAACAAAGTTTGGACCAAAGATCTTTATTGAGAAATCGAAGGAATTAATCGGGAATTGAAGCGAGTGTCACATAAATTACGCAATTAAACATAGTTTTTTTTATTTGTAATAAAAATATAAACTTTTACTTCGAGTAAATACAATACAAATGTATCATTTAATGTTATTTAATTTTATTTAAAATACGTATTATTTAAAATACATACAAACCATTGTAGCGCTTGCAAATTAAATTCGATATCTTGATATACAAAAATAATTAAAATAATTAATATACACGTACAAATGATTTTTTTTTTTCTTTAAAGAATACATGTTTTTTCCTATTCTTATTGTTACACACACATGTTTGTCTCTTTCGCGCGTTTGTACATTATTGTAACATTATTTTATTATCACCTTACACATCAATCTTTTCCTCTTCTTTTTTTTCTTCTCCTCAAAGGCACACATTTTATACAGTACATCTTACGTTCTATTCTATTTTTTGCGATTTCTCAAAGTTCGGGTTGTTGCGTTGCTCTCGACCTGCTCGATGTCGACAAGCGAATCGTCGACGAACAACTTTCTCCTGCGAGTTGTTCGTTTCGAGTCGTTGGACGATTCCGGAGGCGGCAAAGCCGCGCGTCTCGTGTTGCGTTTCGACTCGGATTCGGACAATTCGACAACCGGCACATCCTCCTGCTTGACGCGAGACGCGGTCTTTTTCCCACGTCGTGTTTTGGTCTGTTGCGACTTAATCGAACCGTCGTCCTCCGACGTGACATCGTAATAATCTCTAGCTTTCGCGTTGTCACCGGTCTCGTACTTCTGCAGCCTATCCTGAAGATATTCTATGCGATCCTGCAACTTCTTATAATCGTCCTTCGGCGTAGGCGTAAGCTGTCTACGGAACAATTCCTGATACCTCATCACTTCCCTCTTCTGTCTGTCCAAATCCTCCTGCTGGTTCTTCACCAGAGCTTCATACTTGGTGACCGTCTCGTCTCTGTTCTTCATGAACGCGTCCATCTCGCGTTCTTTATGCGTTAAATTGGTTCTCAGTTCTTCGTTTAGATTTCGCAGTCGCTCGTTTTCAGTTTGCCGTTCCTTCGCAGTCTCCTCGAACAAGTTCATGAACTTGGCGTTTTTCTCGAAGTTCTCCAAACGGATATTCAGCTCCTTGATATCCTGTTCCCTTCGGAACAGTTTCTCTTTCGTCTGGGTTAATTCACTCATGGCGGTTTTTAGTTCGGCTTCCATCATGTCGTCAGCCTTCGCGGCACTCTCGTATCTCTGTATCGATTGTTTCAGTTCTCTCTGTAAGGTCGCGATTTCAACGTCTTTCTCTTGATCCTTGGAAACCGTTTCCGCCAGCCGATTTTCAAGCTCCATCAGTCTCTTCTCATTCTTCTCGAGTGTCTCCTGAATACGCTTCTTCTCCATTTCGCAGGTTTCCAAATTTCTGTTCAACTCGTCGATGTGACGCTCCAGCTTTCCTATAGTTTCCGCGCTTTTTTCCAATTCCAAAATTTTTTCTTTAAGCTCATCCAAGTGTTTTACATTCACGTCATCAGTCGCGATGCGATCGTCTGGTTTGTAAACATTTGCCTCTTCCTTGCACTTCGATATGTAGTTGTCGAATTCTCTCTGCATCGATTCGAACTTATCCAACGATTGCTGAGCATTACTCCGCGCGGTCGAGAGATCTCTTTTCAACTCAACGATCTCACGTTCGTAATTCGCGATCCTTTGCTCGAAAACCGTATTAGAACTCGATAGCGCTTCTTCCGCTTTTTGCTTGTCTTCCGCGGCGAGTGACAATTGCTGTTCGAGCACCTGCACGGAGTGTTTGTACTTATCTACGGCAGTTTGATTGGATTGATTTTCTTCTCTTAATGATTGCACTGTCTCTTCCGTATCGCGCAGCTTTTCGACCAACTCTTTAACATTCGCACGATCTCGTTCGTATTGCGCTTGAATATCGTTGTATCGCGCGGTCAGTTCTTCCATTTTTGTAACATCATCGTTAGAAAGTTCGTCGGTCTGCACAGCCGCTTCTTTCCGAGTGCTTTCCTCATTTTCAATCTCGTTATTTATATCCACCTGGCAACCTATTTCCACAAACGTCTGTTTGCTGCGTTCAATATGTCGCTGCAAGACGTCCTTCGATTCAGAGGTTTCTTTTGAAGATGTTTCCAGTGGAGAAGTTAAATCAATCAAATCAGTTTCATCGATCTTTGATTCTTTGCACATAGTTTTCGTCACGTCATTCAAGTTGTCTAATGTGTCGTCTACAATCAGTTCTTCTTTAATAAGGATTTCTTCATACTCGTCTCGAACAGACGTCTTTGATGTTTTTGAAGATCTCAGCATTGATTTCTCATCCTTCAACTGATTGATTTCTTCTTGTAGTTGCATTATTTTGTTCTCGTTATCGGACAGCTTTTCATTCTGGTGTTCCAACTTTTCTTCTAGAATCTCCACAATTCTGTTCTTCTCTGCCAAGCAAACGTTAACTTGTTCAAGATCCAACTCCAAGTCCTCAATTTTTTCCTCCTGTTCTATGATGGTCTTCGCTTGCTCGTCGATACAAAGTTCTTTTCTTCTCAAGTCAGACGTCATAGTAATGTATTCATCTTTAGCTTCGTTGAGATAGTTTTTGAGATTTTTAATTTGTTCGTCCTTGGTGGACAATTGCGATTTCATTTCTTCTATAAAAGCTTTGCCGTCGTCGTTAAGACGAATATCTTCCTGGGCAGCTTCCAAAAGACTTCTCGCTACCTTCAAATCCTCCTTCAACAGTCCCAATTCGAAACAAGTTTTATTTTTTTCTACAACCAACATCTCGTTCGTTACTTTAAACTCACTCAATGATTTTTTCAACATCTCGTTCTTCTCTTGCAATTTTGTATTTTCCTCATTCAACTCTGCGAGAGATAAATCATGACCGTTATTATCTTCTTCGTTTTCATCGTCGATGCGTGATCTCTTCCTCTTGCGCAGCTGAATTAATTTTTTCTCGTAAAACTCCTCAAGCTGCTTCACCGTCCATTCGAGATCATCTTCATGCTGAGCCTCTACGTCGTTTATACGTTTTTTCCAGTCGACTTCGAGCTCGTTTATCTTCGCGATGTATTGTTCGGCCATTTCCTGCCGACTCTGAAAATCTCGAAGCAAAGCCGAATTCTTTAACATGACGATTTCCTTTTTCAACTTTTCGTTTTCGTTCAAGACGTCCGTGTATTCTTCCGATGTGAGATAATCCGAGGTAGTTTCCTCGGGAATATCCGCGTGTTGCGAGTCCAATTCCAGAGAATCCCAATTGGATACCGTCTGCATACTCTGCATGACTATTTGCGAGAATCTGGACTTGGCTTTCTTTTTCTGTATTTCTTTCTTTTTTTCGATGACAATTTTTTTCGCAATAGCAGCAAAATTCAAGACATTTTGAGTTTCTATGTACAGATTTGGCAAGGGATTGACATTCACGATGAGAGCCAAGTGTTCTCTCCCGGACAACGCTCGTTGAAACAGTCTCGTTAATTTTGATTCTCTGAAAGGCCCGACGGCTTCCGGTTTTGTTCTTGTCAGTTGTCCTTCGTGAATAGACTTCAAACATCTGCCCAGCACCAGTAAACTTGTGTTTATATTTTGGGCTTCTTTCAGCCTATCTCCGACGTTCAGTGTTTTTTTCAAACGTTCGGAGCCCGCCAGATCACAAAAAGAAAACCTAG